>JABFEP010002569.1:0-13183 GCA_013618265.1 Fusarium albidum
GCTCCCGCTCCTCCCCTCCCTCTCCTTCTCTTCTTCCCTCCACAATGAGCGCTCAGGACCCCTCCACAACTCAATCCTACGCGATAAACATCATCACGTCTTCCACGCCCGCCACCGTTGCCAGTCAAGATGCCTCGGGACGACAGCCCTCCTCCTCCTCCCCCGGTTCCGCCGAACTCGCCGGTGCAAAGATAAGCTTGCGCAAGTCGCTGCGAAGCTTCCCCGACTTCCCCATCCCGGGTATCAACTTTGTCGATATTATGCCCCTCTTCGCCGACCCAGCCGCCCATGCCACCCTCGTCGCCGCTCTCGAGTTGCAGATCGCCGAGGCCTTCCCGATCAAGCCCGATGTCATTGTTGGCCTTGACGCCCGAGGCTTCCTGTTCGGACCCGGCCTCGCCCTCCGCCTTGGTGTTTCTTTTGCCGCCGTCCGCAAGAAGGGCAAGCTCCCTGGACCCTGCGCTACCGCTGAGTATGTCAAGGAGTACGGCAAGGACTTCTTCCAGATGCAGGAGGATGCCGTCCGCGAGGGCCAGAAGGTCCTCATTGTCGACGATATCATTGCCACGGGTCAGTCAATGCACCAATAATTGCATCCTATATAGCATATCTCGAACCCCTACTGACATGCTCCCTCTCAGGTGGTTCCGCGAAGGCTGCTGCTGAACTCGTCCATCAGCTCAAGGGCGAGGTGATGGGGTATTTGTTTATTCTCGAGATCCCTGGCCTCAATGGCCGGGACAAGCTCGGGTCTGCTCCTACCAAGATCCTCCTCGAAGATGCCTAGTTGGGCCAATGTCCTACCTCCTCCTCGATCCATTTCCAGCAATTACTCAATTCCGGGCCAATAGATCGACGTCGACGAACTCTTATTAATGTGTGTCACGCGGCAACGCGAGCATGGAGATTCTGCTAGATTTTGTCGAGTCTTTTTTGTTGCATTCTAATTTTGTTCTTGATACTTGAGTGGTTCGTCGTGGCTATCGGCCAAACTTGACGACAGTTTTCCTATCTGTTGAGATCCTTACAATGGTTGGCGTTTTGCGGATGCGCTTTTCTTCACTCACATTCAACAAAAGTCTTTTTTTTGGGTTCGCGCATATAGAAAGGGGGTCTTGGGGGACTTTGAGAACCATAAACATCTCGGACCTAATTACGAAATGATGGTTTTTTTTCCAGCTCACCTTTGTTTACGAGCCTGTCGCAGCCAAAAGGACAATGGGGTATTCCCTCTTGAATCCGTTATTTACGCATGTCGATAGTGGCTTTTCGTATCTCGAACAGAGCGTTGAGTGTTTTACGACTGTGAGTCAACGCTTGAGGTTTATTAAAGTAACAGTCCGTCCTGCGCCACTGGAAAGATGCAAATGCGGTTTACAAGACAAAACTCCAAGACATGCATGATATACCCCAGCAAACCTAACTCCAACTCTACACGCTAAAATGGACGGACCGCCCGCCTTACAAAACGATAGCGTTCTCGATCAACATGCCCTGGCTCTGAACTATATACTTTCGGCGCATCCCCACGGCCTTGGCATCCCCGAACCTCGCATAGTCTCCTTTGGCGCCGCGCATGAGAACCATAGGCACGCCATTGAGCCGCTCCATACCCTTGGGCGTCAACTGCCCTACTGTCAGCAGCGGACGGATGATATCTTCTTGGGAGTCTTGAGGATCCTCGTCGCCCGTCGGGCCTTCGTCGACGACAATCACAAGCTGGAGAGAGCTCGGCCCCGTCGAGAAGCTGGGGATTCGCTCGAGCTTTTCGCTAAAGGAGCAGCCACCGCGGCGCATGACTATGATCTGGTGCTGGCGAGGCGCGGATCCGGCAAGCGGAGCGTCGCAGGCCTGGCCAGCGAGGAAAACTCTTGTCCAGGGGAAGTTGGCGAGAGGATCCCGAGCGTTGTAGTTGGGCGAGCCGACGGTCGGGGTGTCCACAATGGCGGGCATGGGGAAAGCCCCGGGGCCGGTTGCCGTGTAGGCCGACCAACGGAGGATGGCAGGGCCGGGCTGGTCCGTTTCCGACTCTGGGAGGTCAGTGTAGGGGGGCTCGAAGACGGAGCTAACGGCTTTCAGCAGCGACTTGAGGAGGGACTCGGAGGCGAAGGGCGGAGGGCTGGCCATGGCGTCACTAGATGCGTTTACGCCGTCGGCGGGCACGGGCGCGGTGGCATTGTGCTTCTCGGTGACGTCGAGGAGAAGGTCAATCTCGACCATGTCCTTTCGCCGGATGCAGCTGAAGGCCTCGTCTTTGAAGTGTCGCACGTGCTCGGCGTGGAAGAAGACAGTCTCATGGCGTCCAAGCTGCGTGCTTGCCGCGTGGGTGATCCTCCATGCCTGGTCCGAGGACTCGGTGTCCGGTTGCCGCTCCAATTGGAGGCGCATGCCCTCCAGGTTGCGGACCGTCGGCCCGTTGTGGGTGTACCACACGAGGGATGTGCCAAAACGGGAGACGAGAGAGCTGGCCGCGTCGCTGGCCGGGAACTCGATCATTGACATGACTCGCTCGACAGGTGCGGTGCAGGTACCGTTGTGTGGGAGCATCGTCGGGGGGAGAGTCCAAGGGAACAAAGTATAGTTGGTTTTGGCCCTGTATTTTGTCAAGAGGCCCCTGGCCTTGTCGACAACTTCAACGGCCTCTACAGGGCCGTGAATGTTGGGCGTGTTGTGCAAGTCAACGAACCGTGCGACGTTGAAGAGGTCTGGCCGAGCTGCCGTCGCTGAGCCAGTGAGGCCATCCGAGGTAGCGGGCACGGGGCATGAATTTGTGTAGCTCTCGTCATAGTAGCTATACACGGCGACGTCGCGTTTCGCTACAGGCCGACGTGCACTTGGTATCGAGCGGCTCCGCTTGGGGATGATGAGAGGATGCCCTTCAGTGGAGAAGACAAATGCCGCATCGAGCTTATTCAAGGCGTGGTCGGGATCGAAGAGCAGATACATGTACTTTGTGGTCTCGCCGAGGAAGAAGCTCTCCATCCGATCCGACTTTTCGCCGCTACGAACATCCTGAAGGCCGGCCCAGCCGCAGGGCGCGTGGCATCGTCGTTCGATATCTTTGAGAACCATCTCACCGATATACAAGTACCATGGGTCTCCTGTCGCGCGGTAGATGTAGTAGGTTGACTCGATGAACTCGGGTCGGCCGGGCCACCACCCAAGGCCTTGATCAATGTTGTTCTCGCGGACAGACCATCGTTCGGGCAGAGCGGCGTATCGCGTCCAGAGAGCGGTATAAACAAGATTTGCTTCGATGGCCTCGTCTACTTCGCCTGCCATGGCCAATAGACCAGGGTAGAATGCCCCAAGGCTATCTATCCACATGGTGTAGGGTTGACCGGTAGCCCGGTGATTGTTGGAGTAGTACGGATAATGGCTCCGGTCGGTGAGCAGGTATCTCTTGACGGATGCGTGAGCCTGGTGCCAAGCTTCCAAGAAAGCATCCGAGGTATGCAGCTCAGTGGGCATAGGAGGATGGATGGTATTGGGGTCCAGCCACCCGGTACTGCTCTGTCGGTGCGATGCTGACGTATTAGGCATGTCATGGCCGGCCAGCAAGATGTGGCTCTTCAGAGCATACTCAAAGAAACTGTCCATGCCCGCGCCGATACCAGCATGGGGGCCGATCCATTGCCCACGCTCAGCGTCGATGCCATTGCCGATGAGGCCGATCTCGCTCCTCCTGCCCCATACCGCCCAGAAAGCCCGCTTCGCTGCTTGCTCGAAGCGAGTGTCTCCAGACAGGCGGCTGAGGACGGTGAACTCGAGAGTGAGGCTTCCCGCCCCAGCACTGCATGTTTCCGTCACCTCCTCGACCTCGGGAGGTCTGTCCTCGCCGGCCCCGCGATGGAGGGGAGAGTTGGTGTAGAACGGGATGCCATGGCGGAGGTTGACTCGAGGGTATGGAATCCCTGTGTCCGTGTAAAAGGCGGGAAGAAGCCTCTGGCCAAGATCGAGGGCCAGCCTCAGCAGCTGCCCATCGTACCTGAAGCCATTTGGCCATGGAATGGGGGCCAGTTCCAGAGGGTCATCGCCTACGGCCACCTTGGCGGCGGGCCGCACGTTGTATCCAGCAATGGGCAGCTCGCCAACGGCAAAGAGATGGGCGCTGAGAAGGCCCCCGAGCCCACGAATGACGGTTTCAAAGACCTGGACTTTGCTGTCGAGATCGAAACCGGACGCTCGAATGCCTCGCCCCGATGTCCCTGGCCGTCCGTCACCGTAGTATTTGACAAATTGCGCCACTCCATCTTGGAAATCGCTCAGCGCCTGCGGACCAGTATGCAATCCATCTTGGGGTCCTCCGGCGAGAATAGCGAGGGTCGATAAGCTGTCAATAAGGGTGAGGGAGTAGTTCCCCAGTGCATCGTTCAGTCCGATATGGGCGGGGTTTTCTCGATCTCGGGTCAGAGGGGCGCACGTCAGAGGTCGAAGCTATTGTATGTGATATTAGCCAATGTGCCGTCTCCGACCTGGCCACAAGAGTCAAGAGTCGCCCGCATCATACCTCATCCTCTGGGAACGCATGCTCCATGTAGTTGCTGAACCCGTGGTAAAACATGTCCACTGTTTCCTGGCGCAACCGCGCAAGGCGATCTTGCCGCATCGACTGTGCAGTCCATGGTAGCACGGCGCATACGAAGAGCAGAATAGTGGCCAGCGACATTCTGTTCCCGGGCTCATGAAGACAGAGCCTTGGGGACTGTGGCCAAGATGCGATGGCGCTCGAGAGCTGCTAGGCTCATCGAGAGGAGCCGTGGAAGAGCCGAGATTGGAAATCTCACATGTAGGAAGTGAACTTGTCGACTCGGGTCTATTGCGCGAGAGGCGCCCCGCGTTGGCCTTTGGGTTTGGAGGACAAAGAGCACCGTCGCAACTGCACTTTGACGGTGGTGATCCCTGGTGAGACTGCTGTCATCAACCAGGCCGCGCCACATATTGAGGGAAACTGTCTCGGCCGTTGTGGCTTGTCTATGTGGCGCACCACGTCAAGGGTCCACGCACGCGCGGAACTTATTAAGTGGGCAACTACCACCAGTCCTCCGAACCTTCTGTACGGATACAATCATTGCAGAACAGATGAATTTACCTATCCATTGGCCTCGTCGTGATCTGGTTTCCAGAAAATGTTGTTCTTACGGATACACAGCATCTTGCCTCATCTCATCTCCACACCATCGCTGCTTTGACCATCAACTGTTTTTCGATGACTTTGCTTGGTCTATCCTGGTCTTGCTCAGGGCGAAAAGCCCCGAACCCGAGGCTCGCGCCACGAACGATGCGTGAAGCGGAAACCCAAGACCCTGGGCAACCCTTGATTGCTGATTGTCCGACTAATGGGTTCATCAGCGTCAAGCGGCAAATATACTTTTTGTCGTTACATCCGAATGCTACACGGCGTTGGCCATGAAAGGTGACCCTGATGGAACCGTTAAGCGCGTTTCCATCCGTCAATCATGGAAGCCCGTCACTCTTCATCACAGGCATTTGATTGCGGGTAAGGTAGGAAGAACCCAACCGGGGTTTGGGGGGCATGAATGTACTGATACATCACTGATCAGGCAGCTCGGACTCTGAACATTGAAACAGAATCGGATCAGTCCCCACTGAGGGTTCCATCGAAGATCCTCCGTTCCATGGTCAACGACAAGCCACGCGGAGCCTGGCCGGTGATGGCAGCTTCCAGGGCGCATTGGTTTTCGCTTTTCCGTCCTGGCTTGTTTTAGGACATTGCGTCTATTGACGACTCATTGAATATGGACCACGGCGCCAAATCTGCTCAACGGAGACACCGACGGTAGTGCGTGCAGTCGTGCGCAGCCGATGAACTAGGAGTGCATTGTTACCACAACGGCATTTGCTTCACCCCCAACTTGGGCGATAGCGGTGTACCCGGACATCTATGTTTGTCAATAGGTAGGTAGGGCTTGAATTTATGTCACTCTACCCGTACCCGCTTTCATGGCTACAGTTACGTATCCTGGCGGTTCTGGCCTATCTGAGCCGAGGCCCGTCTCCATCGCAAACTGATCCCTCTCACATCACGCACGGCTGCTGCAGCCCTTTGGATCGTGGTTCGTCTATTCCAGGGTGCTTCTATTCACGCCGACACAAGTCCAGCAACTTCAAGATCCTTCAACCAGGAAAGCCATGTGCAAGAGTCTGTTTTCGTCATTCATCACTCGCAAGCCGGTTTCTTGCATCAAGACGGCTCCATTCTCTTACAGCATAGAACCACCAAATCGTCATCTTACAACGCCTGGGACCGTCAACTAGCGCCGCTGTTGGCCCGTTCAAAGCGCCTCGAAGCATCCCGGGTATATGGCTGTCGTTTCTCACATACATACGCAGTAACAGGCCTGCTTTGATACAGTAAGAACGGCCGACGCCGTTTTTGAAACCCTTTGCCTCGCGGCGCAGCAAGTTGGGTTGTGACCCTCGGCTTCTATATCGGAGGAATGACCAGGGCTGCCTACCCAGTGCCGCCGGGGATAGACACGCGGCATACGCAGGTGTCGCTCGCGGTGGACTTCTACCTCTGGGCCTAGCCTGCCGAGTCTTGGCCTCCTCCGCATTTGAGGGAACAATCGCACAATCCATTCATCTTCCTATTGTGGGACGGTTTTGTCCACGCTTGCTCCCCCACAGGTCGTCATGGGCCTGGGGGCAGCGGTCCGGAGAACGGATACACAATCTCATCAGCTCTTTCCAAGCTCCTGTTGGCCGCAATAAGACAAAATCCACTCCTGTCGATTCCCTTATCGTGACTTCGGATGACGCTGGGACGGAAACAGAAAACCACCTACGGATAGTATGCGGAAACTCGGGCAGGCGGCGCTGGACGCTTCTCAATACCTACGTACCTCGACCCTAGCATTGCCGAACTGTCAAACGGCGTGATCTGCATCGGGGGCTAAGCCTGGATCCCTGACGGCTAGGGCGCCCGTCGACGGGGGCCACTAGTTTAGGCTGGAGGCGACCCCATCAAGCCTGTCTCGAGTCCTCGACACCCTCCCTGCTTCGCTGGCGACAAATGAATCCTTGCCAGCCTGATCCAGCTGCATGCAGGTTGCAGCGAAATCAAATTTAATTGAAGCGCAATTTTCCAGATTGTCGGGACCGCAGGCATTGGTCAAGTCTCCTAATACGAGGTCGAGTTGTCTCGCGGTCGACATGTGCCGCGCCCGACCCCTTTCTGAGCCCCCCCTGCTCTCATCACAACATGCCACCATGTTCAGCTCTGAATCGCCAATCTGGAAGAACCCGGGCGCCAACGGATTATCGACCCCAGACTCGGTCTGAAGCCACTCAAGATCACTTGACTTTCTACGTGCAACCGCAGAACCTGCCTCCAGGGCACAGTGCAGAAGACCAAGTAATTTCGGAGCGAGCTATGAATCGGCGGGATGAAGTGCCAAATGAAGATTCAGGAGGCTGCCCGAGCCACCGCATTCGACAGCAGATTGCTTGGTGACGGCCTGTTTCCATGACTGGATGGAATGGCCGCCGGCACATCAGCGTATCACAACTCCCCAGAAGCCCACCACGAACGAGGTTTTGCGGGATCTGTCTATGAAGCGTCTCTTTGGGGTATATGTGTGATTCTCATACATTTTCCAATATTCAGGATGATCGGGAACCTTGGTAGAAACAAAAAAAAGCAAAAAGCACAGAGCAAAAAGCAAAAAGTAAAAAAGAGTGTGCTCTTCGTCGAGAAGATAAACGCGATCTAAACGGTAACCATCAGGGGGGCGGGGGCGGGGGGACAAAACACTCGGCCACTTAATCTCAACCTAACGCCATGAAGCTCTCAGTCTCTATGATGCTCTCCGTCCTCCATACATGGTCTGGTCCGTGGGGCTCATTCTCATCATTGGCTGCATCCGGTCGCCTCGCTGTTGCACCGTACTGGACTCGATCTTGATCTGTTGATCCCATAAGTGCATGTCAATCATGCTGTTCGGTCCCGCAGACGCATCATCCTCGAGCTTGAAGCTTGAGTGGCCGTGGACTTGGTTTATCACTTCATCTTCATGCGTGTTGTGCGAGTCAACGCTCATCATCTCGTCGTTTGCCGAGATCTCGGTATCGTCAGCACCGCGAGCGCCGGGGCGCTTCCTGGTCGGCACGGATTTGCGTCGTCGTCGGATATGGGCATCGCCATGGGACTCCATGTATAGTCCCTCCTCCAGCTTCAGGTCGTTGACGACCTTGACTTCGACGTCACTGGCGCTCAACCTCATATTTCGGGAGCCTCCTAGCTCGATAAATGTCTCGAGGATCATCTGGTACCGAGACTTTTCGACTGTCGCCCAGGCTTGGCGAAGGAGCTCCTCCTGATGAACGGTTAGCATGCAGGCTTTGAAGGGTTGGCTGAGATTGGACGAACATCTTTGGAGATCCATTCGATGTACTTGGATCGGCCGCGCTTGAACTTCATCTGCAGCATTTCCTTGCCGGGACACTTGTTAAACCGGCCCTTGAAATCGTTCTGAATGCTCTCCCACATGTCCTGCCCCTTTTGGTGGCGGTGCTGCCAACGAGAGTCAAAGATACAGCGCTCTTCTTCGGGGCAAGTGCTCTTGAGGCTGGGAGGGACCTCTTGTCCGAAACAGTTCTTGTGCTCGTCGAGAGGGTCTTCTGCAACGATATTCCGAGGCTGGCGGGACTTGCCCTGCCGCTTCTTGACTCGACCAGGGGCTTGGACGCCACGCCTGCGAGGAGACCCGGTAACGCAGCGTGGCATGTCCAGGGGCATACCTTGGATCGATGGTTCTTCCACACTGGATCGGCGCGGTTGACGGAACTGAGACGGATGGGGTTCGTTCAGAAGTGGTGCAGGAGGCATCTCCCGATGATGGATGCCCATTTGGATTTGCTGGTGGTCTCGAATCATCATGGGGTTATGATGGTCGACGGGAGGCGTCACACCAATGTAGTAGGGATGGTTCATATCCTGCGACTCGGGTCCATTCGACACGCCAAAGGCGCCCATGTAAGGCTCGGGCGGTCCTGGAGTTCGGCGGCCATTGTGCACATAGTTCGCGTCCAGAAACTCGTGGGCCACCGGGGGCTGGGGGGCCATGGGCGAACTTGCCTGAGGGGACTGACCGTTGACGTCAAATTGGCCTGGCCACTGTTGATGATACATCCTGGAGCTTCCTGGAGGGGTTGGCTGCTGCGAGTTAGGAGTGGTTGGGGGAGGCGGATACTGGTGCCCGATTTTGGACACCTGGTGCAGAGGAGGAGAGCCAGCGACGGAGATGGGAGTCAGCAGGCTCGAATCGCACTGGCCAGGAAGGCTGTTGAAAGAAGAAGAGACCTGTTCCGGCAACGATGAGCTTCGTCGCCATGATGCGTGGGTTTGGGCAGGGCGGCTGCCTTTTCTCCTTGGAGGGGGAGAACTCACGGTTGCGTACGGTGTCAGATCGGGGTAGGGAGAAGCCGGCAGGCCAGCAGCAGTTGCTGAGACGGGATCGTGCAGGCTAGAAGCTCCCGAGAGACCATCCGAATGGGGCAGACCTGGGGCAATATACTGCTCTTCAACCATGATCATGTGGGTGTTGAGCTGGGAACTTGGACAATTATAGTCCAGAGCGGCCGGGTTATCAGCGGGGCAGAAGGATGCAATGCCGTTGCAAGAAGTGGTGGATAGCCGTTGGTGTCGTGGCGGAGAGTTGGAGGTTCTGTCCGACACTGGCGCATTTATGGTCAAATATCGAAGAGCTCCGGGAGGGCATCAAGACCTGGCGAGGCAGATAGAGAGAAGAGAACGAGGTGGGGGTGGGATTCCGCCTTTCCTGGCCGCGACCTGTTTTCAAGACCCGAATGTCCAAAGATCGAGGCCAAGTGCGAGGGCAGGAAGAAACGGGTTGAGAGGGAGAGCCTTGTGGGACCGCAGACGGCCCGTCCTCTTTGTATAAATGTTCTTTGAAGGTGAGAAGCTGTGGAGCGCAGATCGGTAGGTTTGCAGGGAAGTCGACAGCACACGCAAAGTACCAGGACCGACCTTCTTGCAGAGCGACGATATTAACAAGCCCAGGGATCTCTGGGCGAGGGGAGAGAGACCTGGTCGACCGATGAGCCAGGGGGGGGTCGGGGTGCTAACAGAGGAGAATGAGCCCCAAGGTACGGCCTTGTAATGACGCCGGTGCAGGAGCTGGCAAGGCAGGTAGAGGAGGGTCAGGCCAAGGTACTTGAACTGTCGTGCATAAAGATAACCGCCGAGGGTCTGAAGCAGAGAATGAGATGGACTAGGAATAGGGCAAGACTAAGGCCAGAGAGGACGTGCATGCCAGTGGAGAAGCACTGTGGAGGGGCAGCGCGGCTTGTTCAAAGGGTGTGTGGGAGTGGGAAAGGGAGTGGTGTGGGATAGCGGGCATGGGTGGTGTGGGATGATGAGATGGGAAAATGGATTGATGGATTGATGGATGGATTGATGGATGGATGGATGGATGGATGTGTGGGTGGATTGGGTGAAATGGATACGCAACTCTTGAGAAGGGAATCAGCACCGAAGAAGCCCGGCATCTTTTCTACGGCGTATGGAGCGCGCCTTCAACGACTCCTCGACGACGACTCAACGGTCTTCACCATCGCTGAGCGCGCCTCCAAGGGCAATATCCCGAGCCTCCTGGAGCAGCCTCAGGAGCAGGTTTTCACGGCCCTCGTACGTACGGATACATGTGACTAGCGTCTTAGTCCCATGGTCTCGAGCAGTCTACGACACCGACACGCTGGACACGATATGTAATATGTTTCTGCCAATACTTGGTGATTGCTCAGGCTAGCGGATGAGAGTGGCAAGGACAGATTGGGGGACCTTTCCCCATCCCGCCAGAGCCATGACAGCACGAGCGGCTGTCCCGGATCAGAAAAGAAAGTCATCCAGTCTGTCAGTGATGGAAGCAAACCCGGCATGACGGGGTCCTCAAGCGGAACAAAGACAACGCTGACGAACGTACCATATAATATGCCGCCGTTGCCATTCCGCATTTAGGATGGGGCACAGCAAAGAGGCAGGTCAGAAAGAGAGGAAACGGGGCGTTGAGCCAAAAGGCAGAGCCGGGGAAGACGATACCGTAGGCCAGAAGAGGAGACGAATGGCCAGAGACGGGAAGACGGAGCAGCAGCCTCAGGCAGGGGAAAGCTGAACTACTGCCACATTTGGTAGTCGGCTGCTGGGCAGGCTGAGCTAAACATGACCCATCACGGAGAGCAGAAGCCAGGACTGCCCGAGGAACGAGAAGCTGGGGCTGGGGGGCATCGATGACATGGGGCTGCGGGGACGAGGTGCACGCTCCATGTCCAGCTCCAGCTCCAGCTCCAGCAACCGGGCAGAGAGAGAGAGGCGATGAGCGATAGGGAACGCGGCAAGGTGGGGAATCTATCTGGACAGGGACCCTTTGTGTATCGTCTGCAGAGGGGACAAAGGGGACAAATGGGACAGATGGGAAGAAGCGCAGCCCGACAGGATTTCGGCCAAAGTGGGAAGCTCAGTGACCTCTCCATCCTGTCTGATGAATCCTCCTGAGGCATTGGGGATTTCCCATGACGACACGGCAGCAGATGGCAATAAGCCAGCGAGACAGCGAGACGGCAAGACACGGCAAGATGACTGACAGGAGGGCCAGTCCAAGGGCTGACAGCAGGAACGCGGGTGGTGGACAATCCTGCGCGGGCCGTTTGGCGTCCATCGATCTCGAGATCGGCAGCGAAAGAGAGAAAAAGGGTGCGCCAGTGACGTCCCGTACCGTGCTGGGATGTGGGTGGAGGAGCCCATTCAAAGACAGAACAAGACGCCATAATCTAAATGGGGAGCAGGGGTCTGCTTGGGGAACCTTTTTAGGGCGAGGCAGGATAGGGCCACGACCAGGCACAGCCGAACACAGCCAGATTATAAAGCTAACTAGCAAGCAAGCAAGCAAGCAAACAAGCAAACAAGCAAGCAAGCAAGCAATAAAACAAGCAAACAAGCAAACAAGCAAACAGACGACAACAAGCACAGCGCTACGAGCCGGAAAAGACAGAAACGGAAATGGGCCAGGGGGGAGCAAGAGAGAGGGAGAGAGGGAGAGGAAGAGTACGAGAGACAGACGAAGGGGAAAAAAAAAAAAAAAGAGGAAACCTGAAAGCAGAGACCGGAAAGACAGCAGGGGTCTCCACTATTCCTTGGCGGCCACCGGCAGCTGGTGCCTCGTCATCTCGTGGGAAATGTAAAGAGGCCATGAGCGGAGCACCCGGAACCCGATGATGATGGCTTCTTCAAACTGGACGGCAAGCAACCGACGAGGTTTTGGAGTATAATTCTCGGCTTTGAAGCAACCGTTGTCAATCAGGCAGAGGTGGTTGTTGTTGGGCAACGGCAGCAGGCCCGCGTGTAGCGCAAAAGCCGTTGGGAGTTCGTACGCTGCCGTGTTGGCCCACGACCACACCTACGTACCCTCATGGTCACCTCTGAGGCGCCCGCGGGCCAACGACCGGAATCGTCTGCCGCGGCCGTCGCTTCAAAGAAAGTTTATGTATCCGTACGGATACTCTGTATGAACGCAGCAACGAAGCCCAGCACCCGGCAAGCACTCCCCTGACCCGCGAGAATGCGACCCAATCTTTTGGAGCAAGCGGAGAAGGCCGCTGACAGAGCAAAACAGACAACCCCATCCTGAGAAACGGGACAGAGAGGCATCGAAACCTCCCCCTCTCTGTCCCTCTCCCTCCCTCTCTCTCCCCCATCCTCTGCCCATGCCCATGCCCAGCCGTCAGTACCTGTCCTGATGATCCGTACAGTGTGCTAGCAAGACGGGACACAGATGGCTCTCAAAGGCACGACTAATACCAGCTCCATCCCCACCGGTGTAACAACCCATGACGGTGCTTGATGGGACAGGGGTATCGGAGAGGACAAGGCCAGTTCGGCGAGAGACTACGTGCCCCGTAGTGCCGCTACGGGCGATACGTACACGGACGAGAAATGCGGCCCTAGGGCGGGCCATTCAGGGCGACGCGCCGGTGCTTGGCGGCCCCACAACCAAGTTTAGCGTACCAGAATGTCGGGACGCGCTAGCAGGGATCCGGAACCCTCTCTTACCTGAATTGGAATAGTCCGAGCAAGGGGGGTTCCTTGGCCGGACCTGGCTCCCCCGTCTCTGGTTGGCGGAGAAGCGACCACCCCTCCTACCCC
>JABFEP010002570.1:0-16559 GCA_013618265.1 Fusarium albidum
ATCCTCGACATGAGCGGACAAGAGCCCGTCATTGGAGAGCGAGAGGGTACTGAGGGGTGTGGAGGGAGCCGGGAAGGATGGTCACAAGCGCAGTTCCCGCATATCGGCCGCATCGCCTGGGGAACGCCTCCGAGCTCGAGTCGGGTCGAATCTGATCTGCCTCTGCCTCTGCCTCTCCATCAGGCAACTTTTCCATGGGACGTCGGGTCAGACGAAGCAGTGAGACGGCGCACAAGGGTTTGAGTGAAAGGTGCTTGGGGAGAGCTCCTGCTGGAGACATCAGGGAGAAGTGGTGATGAACTGATGGGTGGCGATTGATTTTTCTGGGCGGAACCTCCGAAAGCGGACCCCCATTGAACTTTTGAAGGGACGGGAAGGAAAAAGGAAAAAAGGGTCTTACTATCCCCGGGTCCACTCTTTCTGTCCGGCCCGGGGAAAATCTCGGCCGCGATCTATTGTTCGGTATCCATCCAGAGATGCTTGAGATGATGGGTTTTGACCGCAAGTGGTGTTCTTGTAATTGTAACTAGGACAAAGGAGAATCGTCTCTATGGAACCATTCTTATTAGGTAGGTAGACTTGAGTCTATCCCGAGGTACCTTCCATTCGAGAAACATTGCAGATGTGGCTGGTGCTGGTGGAGTTGCGGTGGCACTTCTGCCGATGAGACCTCCATGATTGGCCAATGACCTGCATTCCGGCCAAACGTCATCGCCCATCACATCACGCCTTGGCTTCCACAGGCACCACCAACTCAGCTCCTTCAACCAACTCCTTCAACTAAACCTTCAACTAAACCGACGCCACCATCGGCTGCAGATACACGAGGCCACCACCTGGATGAGGGATTCATACTAGGCAACCGTTGGAGCACCACAAGGTCATCCTCAACATCATGAGCCGGCTGTGAGTGCATCCGCCCACTGACGTATTCAGCTTCAGGCTCGTCTATCCGACCGCCAGGGGCACTTGGCAGTTGCTAAACCTCGAACCTTCAGCTCTTCTTCCCAGCCTTCCCCCCAGGAGAAAATGGCCAACGAGAGGACCCCTCTCATCCAGACGGTCCATGTCGGCCCTCCCCGGAGGAGGTATCCGCACCAGACCTTCCGCCGCTTCTTCACAATCATCAGCACCGTCGTCCTCGTCCTCGGTTTTGGGTCCTTTCTCCTTCACGCATTCTTCATCTGGCCTCGAAACAGCCACCATGGCCACGGCGGTTACTGGCCTCCTGGCGGACACCACCTGAGCCCGGACGAGGTGGAACGGATCCTCTTCGATACCCCCGATCCCCTCAAGGCCGAGGAATGGAGTCGTTACTACACCTCCGGTCCTCACCTGGCCGGCACCAACCTCTCACAGGTATGATCAATCTCCCAATATCTCAGACTCCTAACTTACTTCATGTAGGCTGAGTGGACGAGAGACCGCTGGGAGGAGTGGGGAGTCAAGTCGGAAATCATCTCCTACGACGCCTACCTCAACTATCCTGTTGATGCCAGTGTCTCTGTCTTGGAGAAAACCAAAGACGGGGAAGCATGGAGCACCACTTTTAAGGCCTCTCTCGAGGAGGACATCATCCAAGAGGACCCGACAACCTCACTTGAGAACCGCATCCCCATCTTCCACGGCTATTCTGCAAGCGGCAACGTCACTGCTTCCTTCGTCTATGTCAACTACGGCACCTACCAAGACTTTGAGGAGCTGGTCGAGGCCGGCGTTGAGCTCAAGGGCAAAGTTGCCATCGCCAAGTATGGGGGGATCTTCCGTGGCCTCAAAATCAAGCGTGCTCAGGAGATGGGAATGATCGGTGTTCTCCTCTACAGTGACCCAGGCGACGACGGCGAGAGGACCGAGCAGAATGGGTACAAGCCATACCCCGAGGGGCCTGCACGGAACCCCAGCAGTGTCCAGCGAGGAAGCGCCGAGTTTCTCAGCATTCGCCCTGGTGATCCGTACGCCCGCCCAACCACCCGCAACTAACACCATGTAACACCTCGGCTGACTTTGCTAGTTCCACTCCTGGATACCCCTCCAAGCCTGGTGTTCCTCGGGCCCCTGTTGACGACGCTACTGCATCTATCCCTTCAATCCCCATCTCGTACCGAGATGCACTCCCCATCCTCAAGGCCCTCAATGGCCACGGTCCAAAGGCCACAGACTTCAACAAATACTGGACCAGGAACCTGGGTCTGCGATACAAGGGCGTCGAATACAACATCGGCCCCTCTCCTGACGATGTCGTTGTCAATATTTTTAATGAGCAAAAGTACGTCACGACCCCTATCTGGGATGTCATCGGTATCGTCAACGGCTCTATCCCCAATGAAGTTATTGTCGTCGGAAACCATCGCGACGCCTGGATTGCCGGCGGAGCTGGAGACCCCAACAGCGGCTCTGCTGTTTTGAACGAGGTTATCCGAGGAGTTGGAAAAGCCATTGACGCTGGCTGGAAGCCTCTCCGGACCATCGTCTTTGCCAGCTGGGACGGAGAAGAGTATTCGCTCATCGGCAGCACCGAATGGGTCGAGGAGTACCTCCCATGGCTCTCAGAAGCCACTGTGGCCTACGTCAATGTCGACGTTGGCGTCGACGGTCCTCGCTTCAGCGCCTCTGCCGCCCCTCTTCTCCACCAGATCCTGCGCGACGTTACTCATGCCGTCCCGTCGCCCAATCAGACCGTCCCGGGTCAGACGGTTGCCGATGTCTGGGGTGGCTTCATCGCAACCATGGGCAGCGGGAGCGACTTCACGGCTTTCCAGGACTACGCGGGCATTCCCTGCATCGACATGGGCTTCAAGCCCGGCTCCCAGAGTGCCGTCTACCACTACCACAGCAACTACGACAGCTTCTACTGGATGAAGGAGTACGGCGATGTTGGATTCAGGTACCACAGGACCATGGCCCAGGTCCTGGGGTTGACAGTCGCGAAGCTGGCGGGCAGCATCGTCATTCCCTTCAGCGCAACCGAGTATGCCGATGCTCTGGCCGGGTATCTCGGCGAGGTCGAGGCCAAGTTTGAGCCTGTCCCCGAGGACCTGAGCGACGACGACCTGTTTACGATCCGAGGCAGCGTCTCTCCTGGAAAGGTCGTCGGCAGCGAGGAGGAGTTCAAGAAGAGCCTGGAGGAGCTCAGGCGGGCACTCACCCTCTTCCGCCTCAAGGCTTCCGAGCTCGACGAGGAAGCCAAGGCGGCGAAGCGCCAGCTCGACGAGGGCATACCGTGGTGGAACATCATCGACAAGATCCGCCTCGGCCTCTCCATCGTAAAGGTGAACAAGAGATACAAGCTCCTCGAGAGGAAGTTTCTCTACGAGGGCGGCCTCGACGGACGAGACTGGTTCAAGCATGTCGTGTTTGCGCCTGGCCTATGGACTGGCTACTCTGGAGGTGAGCATACTGAGACTGTTTTTTTTTTTTTTTTTTTTCCCTCTTCGCTAACGACATCTCTTTAGCCGTCTTCCCCGGTTTGATGGAGAGCATCGACACAAAGGATTACATCAATGGGCTGAAGTGGTCGAGCATTATCGGACGCACCATTGCCAATGCCATCGAGAGCCTTACGGATTAGGCTTCATGACTTGGCCAATCCTGCATCTGCTTTGGATATTTCCCTTCATGGTATGCCAGGTAGTTATACGGCATGTGCTGCATACCCCTATCATTCATCTAGATAATTTTGAAAAATTGACTAGGTGCCCTGATGCTTTTTGAGTGTTGCATTTCTGACTTTTACGCAACTACCAAGGGAGAGACGAGATATTCACTCAGAAAGCCCAGACAAGGACCCTTTTCAGCGTTATCCGAGGTGCAAGTACTGATTGACTTGGTATCAATTCTAGACGGTTGCATCCGCCGCGTCTATGTATGTCGCTTCTATGAGCAAATCTTACACGAGTCTTGTAATATTTTCCTCTGTACCATGACCGCCCCTTAGCTTCTTTAGAACTTGTACACCTGCTCCTGCGAGTAGCCGAGCTCCTTGAGGGCGCCCGTCAGCTCGCCCTGGTCCTTGGGGCTGACCTTGTTGCCCGAGATGGCCTTCATCAGGCCGGGGGGCCCGCAGACGAAGAGCTTGATGTTGTCGTTCTTGGGCTCGGGGAGGACCGTCTTGAGGAGCTCCTGGGAGATGTAGCCCTTGTTGCCAGTCCACTCCTTGGGGGGGTTGTCGAGGACGTAGAAGGCGCGGAAGCGCTGGGGGTACGTGTTCTCGAGCTCGTCAAACTTCTTCTTGAGGAGGATGTCCTCCTCGGTGACGTTGCCGAAGACGAGGGTGACCTTTGTCTTGTCGTTGGGGTTGCTGAAGATGGCGCGGGCGAGCTGGTACATGGGAGTGATGCCGGTGCCGCCGGCGATGAGGGCGATGTGGTCGTGCTTGTTCTCCTCCCACGCGTACTTGGGCAGGGGGCCCTTGACGTCGAGGCGCTGGCCGGGCACCAGGTTGTGGATGTGCGTGCTCATGGGGCCGTTGGGGTACTTCTTGACAACCAGATCAAGGAAGCCCTTTTCTCCTGCGGGGCGAGGGTTAGTCAAATTCTCTCTCTCTCTCTCTCTCTCTCTCTCTACGTACCCTCATCACTGGTGGGAGTATAAGGTCGGAGGGTGGCCTTCTCGTCCTCAGGGCCCTTGTACTTTGTGAGGATGGCGCTGGCGACCGAGAGGCCCGAGACCTGGTCAGGCTCGGGGAGCTCGAACCGGAGGCGCTTGGTGTTGTGGTTGACGATCTCGACTTCGGCAAGCTTGAGAGAGAGGAAGCCCTGGTCGCCACCGGTGAAGGCCTTCTTGGGCTCAGCACCGACCGCCTGCTTGACATCGGCGGCGGACGCGGGTGCCGAGGCTCCTCCTCCGCTGCTGCTGAAGTACCAGTAGCCGGCGCCGGCGATGCCGACAGCGCCTGCCGCGAGCAGCAGGGTGCTGGAGCCGCCCGCGCCGCCGGCCTCTGTGGCGTAGCGGCGGACGGACTGAGGGAGAATGTCAGCGATGCGATCCGAGGTCATGATGAAAATTGGGGTGCTCGGCTATAGCTTTCCTTGTGCCGGACATACCCTCTTGAGCGGCTGAGCCGCGCGGAATGCAGATCTGGCAAACATCTTCAGGTGCCTGATGCTCGAGATGAGGTCAATTGAGGGAATTGGCCAGAGGGGATCAAAGGTGGTCGCGCGGGAGAACGGGGAGGAGAGTCGAGGGTTGGACTGGGGGGGAACTCCGAAACGGCAAAAGGAAACAAACAGGATGACGTTATGAGTCACGTGACTCCCCGGAAGCACGTCAATTCGGGTCAGAAAAAACGGCCATCCAGCTCGGAAACTCGGATATAACCGCCCACCTACATGATAACTTCGTTGACGTAACCTTATTGGTTTGCGCTAGGTAGGTACAGTAATATGGTATATACATATTCCTGAGCCGGGATTGGTAAGCCAGGTTGCATCGTTCAGTGGGATTGCGATGCCAAGAGGCTTTGATTTATAAGTCGAGTCGCTGTGGCTTGTTGGCCGTCAGGCGGGACTACCTAGATTTATCTATTATCTAATAAATAGCCGAGTATTAAGAAGGTCTCAGAGTATCATCTCTTGTGATAACTCTTCCTGTTGCCTTACAGTTTGCTCGTCTCCCGCCGACCCTTCGTTCAACGTCACGCGGCGAGCCCGGCGTAGTCTTGACAAGTCCAACAGGGCCTGCTAGAATCATTAGGAAACCAGAGATTATGTAGCCGCGGATGGTCATGTAAAGCATGAGTAGGCTTTAATCCTGGGATTCGACTACTGTTCCATGAGCTACAAGATCAGTTTTGCTGAGTCGGATATGACTGGCACTGGAGTGCTCTGGCATAGCAAAGTCCCTGGCACTTGTTCGAAAGGCATGACCTTGTGCTAGCAGTACTTACCTAGGCCCACGATGTGGCGTTGTCTCTGCCTTGGCATGTCTGACAGCCAACATGGCCTGTCAGATCGGCTGTCTGTTGAGTCGGATTCAATAACCTGGCAAGAGAGGGATCCTCACACCTATCCGACCGACCCAGTATCGGCAACCTTCAAATTCAGCCCAAGAAATGCAGTCGGCCACTAAACTCGGGCTTCGTCTCCCATTATGTTGGCATTACACTCAATGACCTATCTCGCTTGAAGCGCCGTAAGCCCCCTCACACATATGTTGACTCCGACAAGTCCGAACTGCCTCTCATCTCACCCCTCTTGTCGGGCTCCCCCTACCGCACCAAAACACTCCATTGCGTCATTGCCTCCTCTATCCTTGGCACTGCTGCGAGATCCGGCACCAATGGTCAGCGTCTCCTGCCGCCGTTTTCTATGGCCATCATAAATGCGCGAGTCTTCTCTGCGTGTCCCGGGTCGCCGCCCTCCGCTCTCTCTGGTGGCCTTCTCCGCAGCTGTCCATTGGCACCTCGGCCAGAACTAGACCGAGCCCGGGTTCGCCAGGATTCCAGAATGCCAGTATCATCCTTCCTTCGTCCATCTCGTTGAGTTCGTTGTGGTATTATTGGTATATCCGCCCGCTCCTTTGGAAGCATACATCGAGTCGTGAAGCGTCTTCAAGCATGGCATGCAAGTCGTAAAATCGAATCACCGCATCACCTGTCCGTTTCCATAGCTTCCTCGGTACCCCCCGGCTCTACCAGCTGCGCTGGCGGCTTGGCCTGCACCGGGGTGGAATTCGAGTCCCTTTGCCTCCCAGAGTCGTGGCTCTCCCTTCTCAGCATCCCCGCATCAGCAGGCTGGGCGATTGTCGGGGTGTTTGCTTGGCTGCCCCCTCGCTGCCCGTGGTAATGAACAACCTGAGGCGGTGCTTGGCCTGAGTGGAGGCCCAGCTGTTGCGTGGGATACGGGTCAAGGTCTTTGCTCGAGGTCGAGAACATCGACACGATAGGCTGATGGTACCCGTTAGTCGCATTGCTGGAAGTTGGAGTATGGCCATATTGACCGCTATGCTCCGCTTGAGTCGGCGTGCCCACTTCGTTGGGGGAGCCAGACCCCTCTGCAAGATGACCAGTCAGGCTGTTCATCCCTCCCTCGATGTCGCGGAGCAGTCGAACGTATTCCTCGGGCACCAGGCCGCTCTCCTGAGTCTTTGGGTCCTCGGCAACCAGCCAGCCCTGCCCGTGCCGGTATGAAACCCAGATGATCTGTCCCTCGGCCAGAGGCAGCTCGTTCTCGTTCTCCCGCTCAAAGTCAAACAAGGCGACAGCCTTGCCGTGAAACTCCTCGTCCGGCGATGTGATGGTAAACTGATAATCCCGTGAATAGCGAGACTGATCGTCATTGTACCCCGGCGACGACGGGGAGCTGGATGGATCTGACTCGGGCTGGTAGTACTCACCGCCGTCGGCAGGCCGGGCTTGCTGGGCAACGTGGTATGCCCGGCTGTGTCGTGCCTGGTCCGGCGGATAAGTGACATACTCTCCACCGGGGCCGTTAGCCTCGCCGCCATTGTTCACGTAATACCTCTCGCTTCCGTCCCCGCCGGTCCCAACGTAATAACCCCGCTCGTGATCGTAATTCGACGATTGCATGTCAACATCCCGGATCCTTCCCCGACCCAGCGCCGTCGCCGCCGAGGTTGACTTGTGCTTACGGTGGCGCGTGGCGACGACTGGACTCTGCAGGTCCTCATCCTCGCTGTACGGGGGACCATCGCCGAAGTGGATGGGGGCGAGGTCATGGCCGCGGTTGAATCCGTCGGTGCCCCAGGAGTCCCAGGGCATTTTTTGCTCCCACGAAGCCGGAGGGTCTGATAGCCTGCGGTGTTCGCTTGCCGGGGTTGTCATGCCTGAAGGCGGGCCCGAGGGCTCGGGCGGCGGGCCATAGTGCAGCGGATGGGTGACGGGGTAGGCAAAGTCCCGCACCTGGGTATATGGGAGGGTCGACGGGTACATGGAAAACATGTGGGAGGTTGGGCGGGACCTCGAGGGCAACGAGCCCGTCGAGTATTGGGAGAGTCGGCTCTTGGAGGCGTGCGACATGGGCCGCGACGTGATGCTTCGGCGCGATGGCGGGGAGGTGATCAGAGGCGGCAGCGCGGGGTGATTGGGATTCGGAGAAGAGGATGCGGCTGCTGGGGGGGATGTCGCGGAGGATGATGTCGTCGACATTACCGCCGTCGTCGACATGCCTCTCGGGACGAGTCAAGCGACAGTCGTGCGATCTGGCGCACACGGCCGCGCACCCGCCGGATGACTGAGAGAGCTGCGGTGCGTCCGCGGGGCCCCAGTAAGACGAAGCAGAAGAGCGCCCGAGGAGGCTCGGGTTCCCGCGCCGAGATCGAGACGGAGACGAGACTCGAGTGTAGATGGGGCGACCTTTGCGCCGAGAAGAAGGTTGGGTTTTGGCGTCCGAGTTTGAAGTTGAGGTGTCGGCGCTGACCGTTGTCCTGGGCGGAGCTGTCGAAGCAGGCGGACGTCAAGTCAGCCGCAGCGCTAAGACTAAGTCGATTGAGGGGGGGGGATAACGTTCAGCGGCGGGTGCCAGTCCCCGGGTGGGATGAGCCAAGCCCTAATGCAAATGCGAGACGACCAGTCGTCAGGCGACAAAGCAGGAAGAATCTTGTAAGGCAACAGTGCACCGAGAGGCGGGTTGCAAGTGGGGAGAGAGGGATTGCAAAGGAGCGTAGAGAAACAGAAGCAGAAACAGAAAACAATGGGGAGCCCTGGAGCCGAGGGCACGACACTCGGGGTGACAAGGACGCGGGCGACAAGGAGGACAAGGGCCGGATTTGCCTTGTGCTTGCGCTTGCTCTTGCGCTTGGGCGAGTTCGGAGAGGAGGGCCTGGGGTAGGATTGGAACCCAAGTTATGATGACGAGAGAGAGAGAGCGAGAGTCGGGATGGAGGAATTGAGGGAAGTCGCCCATTAGCATGAGCGTAGGCCCGTAGGGTACCAAAGCAGCCTCTGGGCAGGCTGTACCCGTTCGTGGCATCCCACCTCGGTCGCAGTGGAGCGGAGGTTGCCAGTGGACCTGGACCTAAGGAAGGCACGACACTGGGCGCTGTAGCGCACCACACCACTGAAGCAAGCGCCTCGCGCACTGATCCTACTGGCTGGGGTCTGCGGACCCAGCGAGTCGGCGCCTGTAAGTCGGCGTGGAAGGCCCAATGGCACTCGGCCCAACGAGTCCATGGAGTGGACGCATCGCCGAGCGGCTCTCATGTCTGTCACTTGTCACCCCAGTTACTCCTTCGGCGCTAGCACAGATGGAATTGTTCTTGGGAGGATGCTAGCAACATGGAAGCTGACCTGCAGCCGAAGGGGATCTATCTGTGCCTCACTTGGAGAAGAAATACGTCGCAGAGAATTTCAAAGTCTGAGAGTTTGGCGGCCCTGTGGGAGGGTTGCGTCCGCACCGGGTTTCATCAATAGTTGGAGGTAGAGGATGAGGGGTTGTAGAGGTCGGGTCAGGTACCCCCTCCACTCCCGCAGAGAACAACTTGGAGCCGCACTACATCAGAGTTCAAAGACATGGAACCAGAGGGTTTTCTCCCTTCTTCATGCATAAGCAGAACCAACAAACCCCCTCCTTCCCTCAGGCTCCCCCTCGTCGCCGGCGGTTGCATCCTTGACGTCCCTCGTGTTCTCTCGTTGGAAACATTGTCGTCTGCGTACGTACGTCCATGTCCATGTACGGATAATACTGCCTTTACACATCAACACGTACGACAGACAGCGTGCACCATGCCGGACGCATCGCCCTGGTTACCCACCCGTCCTGCTGGAACCTCAATCTGGGATGGCGGCCCTGCTGCAAATTTGACTAGGAACATGACCGGGGACACTTGACGGCCACGATAGAAGCAATCTCCGGCCACCGCATGGTTGCCGTCGCAATGTGTAGAACCGTTCTCGATGGCTCCGGTTTGCATGGAAATTACCATCATCATGGCGCGCAGGATGATGAAACTGGAGGCCTAGGCGGTTGTGTGGCAGGGGGGGCATCACGGATTAGTAGTAGGTTGGTTACGTATAGTGAGGCGAGACGAAGCGAACAGGGTGCCCGGCGGATTGATCACCACTTCCGAACCACGGTCCTTTCTATCTGTGTGGCCTTGTCCTTTCTCGTCTCTCGTCCTCCTCTTCTCGGAAACAATCTCATCCTGCAGACCCATCTGTCCTCGGGAGCCGGCCAGCACGATCCAGACTCCAGAGGTAGATGCCGGTCCGATCCTCGTCCCGGCGGTCGAGGCGTCCATGGCTTCCGGCTGCATGCCCAAGATCCTGCGCATGCTGAGCAGGAGACAATTTCTGCAAACCAAGCCGGGTCATTGTAGCGTAATTGGATGTGCAGGGTTGTCACAGGTGAGCACTGAGTGAGTAAGAAGATGCGATGCTGGGTATGGCGGGGAGAGTGAGAGTCCTTTATAGAGCCAGATGCATAGCAGTAGAATCGTTATATATTGCTTCAATTGGCAGCCATGCTCGACTCGCTCAGCGGCCACAGCAATATATAAAGTCGATGGCATTGCTCATTACCCCCAATCGCTCTCAGCGTCCCCCTTTCACGCCTCCATACAACAGCTGCCCGTCCGAGGCCGTGGCTGAATGGGTTTCTATTTCTGGTATTTGCACGCTTTTAGCCCATATGTACCCACTTTCTGATTGGCCTTGCCCAATGCGTCGTTTGTTTCAGGTTATGCGGGCGCCTAACGGCCAATAGCTGACGGCGGACCAAGTTCGTAGGTGGGGGCCGTTGGATGGATCTCAAATGGGCACGGCAACGAGCAATTGTCCGTCTGACCATCCATTTTATGGCAATTTACTCCGTCTTGCCCTGACGAGGAATCATTTTATTTTTCAATAGTGCGCTGAAAGAGTCAGCTGACAAGGTATGGTATCCCTCGCTTATTGCTCTCCCCAGTGCAGCAGAATTATGTTTCGGATATGGTATCCGCAGACGTGGTAGCTTCGCTGAATTGTAAGTCAAGTTGGTTTTCGCATTGGAAGCATTCTCCGTTCCTGACACAAAACACGAGCATATCCTCGTATAATCGACGCGGATCAAGACTGAGATAAGAATCGTGATATTCTAATAGAACGTGTCCCAAACCTGCAGTTAATACACCGAGTCTAGCAAGGACCAAAGCATGAAGTTCGCAGATTCAGACACGGTTGGGGCTCAACTGGTGGAGGTGGAGCCGTGCTCAGTCAGCAGCCCATTCTGCCGAGCTTTAGCCGTCGAGGGTGGAACATCACTTCCACCTCCGCCCTGGATTTTTCACCATCTTCACAGCAATCACCGCCAACCTCCACGCACGGCAGAAACGCAATTCGCATTCCGTCACGCGCAAGCAACGAGGCAATGATGGTATGAACATCGTGACGGCCTCTTGACGCTCTCAACACGGTAAGCACACCCAGGATCTACTCCCTTCCACTCCGTGATGAGTCTAAATTATTGGAGCTGTCTGAATTTCCATTGCTGAAAAAGACACCTTATACGCTTTTAACCTGAATCTGGATCGCACACACCATATACTGTCGCCCACTTGCCTGCAACGTGCTTGACTGACATTTGTGGCCATAGTTACCGCGTCCTCTTTGCTCCCAAAGAATGCCACGCGCCCTTGCGCCTGCCCACGACCCCACTTTCTCGCCTGGCTAGAGACTCGAAGATGGAGGCTGCAAACGGAAGCTCTGGCTCTCAGGGCCAGAACAGCTCTGCCGGCCAGCCCGATGGATACAAGCTCACGTTCTGTACAGTGTGCGCCAGCAATAACAACAGGTTCGAAACATGCCTCCCACTTGTGCATCGTCTTGCCCATGCTAAATTCGGACAGATCTATGGAGGCCCATCTCCGATTGTCCCAGGCCAATTACCCCGTCATCTCGTTCGGGACTGGCTCTTTGGTTCGCCTTCCCGGTCCAACCATTACCCAGCCCAACGTGTATCACTTCAACAAGACGTCGTATGACAGCATGTTCAAAGAGCTGGAGTCCAAGGATCCGCGGTTGTACAAGAACAACGGCATTCTTAACATGCTGCACAGAAACCGCGGCGTGAAATGGGGACCAGAACGCTGGCAGGACTGGCAAGTCGGTGTGCCACGCCTGCAACATTCCAGCGACCGTGGCAGTGAAGGCACCGAGGGCGGCTTAGTCGATGTGGTCATCACCTGTGAAGAGCGATGCTGGGATGCAGTCATTGATGATCTCCTCAATCGGGGGTCACCGCTCAACCGACCAGTGCACGTCATCAACGTCGAGATCAAGGATAACCACGAGGAAGCAGCTATTGGCGGCCAAGGCATCTTGGACCTTGCCAACTCTCTCAACGCCGCGGCTCGAGAGGAGCGCGATGCTGTCGGCGCTGCCGCGTTCGACAATGGATCCGCCGCAAGCAGGGCTACCTTTGATGAGCGTGTACCCGATGTCCTTGCTTCCTGGCAAGAACGATGGCGCAACCTCCCAGCAACCTGGACCGTGGCATGGTTCTGAATCTAGCCTGGGAGTCTAGAGTTGAAAGAGCAGACTGCCAGACGGTTTCACCATCATGTGATACTCGATATCGTCACCAACAGACACCACACTGGCCCTCGCACAGCTTTCCGTGGTCAGCGTGGGCATGTGTTGTGAGATCTAGGAGACTTGACACACCACGATCACAGTGACTGCAGGTCCATGCGTAGATGATAGAACGAGATCAGATTGTGGCACATGGGGCTCTCGGTCATGATAGTCACGGGTTGACACGGCGCTTGGAGCAGTGGGGAGCATATTGGCCTCGCTGCTCGGGCCTGTTGGAGATTGAGGCTTGGTGCGTTTTGGACAAGCTGCCTTGATCCGCAGCCGAATGATTTCATGTTCCGTAGTCGACGCTTGTGAGAGCGCCCGTCACCCGCTTACGCGGCCACTCCGTCGCCATCCCCGAGACGGCCGTGATGTGTACATGTCGCTACCCAGTTGATCATGACGCCGGCTGCTTGAGGGGCCCTCGCAGTATCTCGGACGCATGTGTTCTATAGCAGGCAGCCAAACGGTCGTCGTTGAGACGGGCCTAACACCGCAATGAAGAACCTGCGGCAGACTATTTCAGGAAGTTCTCCCCGTGATGAATGTTGCGGGTCTGGCAAACCCTGTCGTCCCTTCGGTCTCGGAGCCTCGAGATGGGATCCCGGACTCTGCCCCACGATGTTCCCAGGAAGCTCTGTGCAGGAATTGCGAGCCTCATTAATTTCCACGCCTATTTATATGTCTTGAGGCAGGGCTATCTTCTGGAAGTAGCCGGGGGACCATGAGACTGACTGACAAGCATGCTCTGGTTCACTGCAGCCTCGGCCTCGGTTTGAAGACAGCGTTGGCTTGTCTTGTCTTGTGGACGGGGTTGCTCGGAGGCTGAGACCGGATGGCTTGTGGCCTTGAGGAATGTCTCAACCATGTTCTTTTGTTTCTCCATTTTTGGCTTTGGGCCAGACAAGACAGAAAGGTTCAAGGTTCTTGATGGCTTGCACACGTGCGCAGCCACTACGAGATCTGCCTTTGACATGACAAGTGTTCTAGTCCAGGGGCGGACTCATGGCAACCAGAGTTTGTTCCCCAAGTGGAGTATATTCGATGACCTCTCAGAAGCCGCGTAATGAATGAATGAAAAGCTTCCAAGGGGAGAACAAAGGGTGGCCCGCCTCTAAAATTAGGGTTGGGTGCCACATGCCTCTTCTAGGAGGAGGAGCACGCACCCCCAATGAATCAAGCCTAGTGTCGACGCTGCTACAGCAGGAGCCTCATGAGAGTCATTCTGCTAGGATTGATCTGGTCCCGTATAGAACGGAGGGAACCAAACGTGATAGATGTCCGTTTTTGTCCCGCATTATGGAATTCCAACTCTAAGCCCCCAGTCACAGTTGCAAAGAGCATTCTCGATAGCTAGCTCAGGCTATCTCAGTGGCATGGTTTTCATGGGTTCGCATCCTGCGTGCCGCGGGGTGCCGGCTGCGGACATCCGCGGGGCCCGGCATCTCAAGAGGCTGAATAAAAGTTGAGGAGAATTCAAGCTCATACTACGGATAGTATTCATAAAGTACACGCATTCTTGCTTTCGGGATCAGTTTGCCAGGCGAGGATATATGATGGCGTTTCAACAGAATGGGAAACAGCGGGCGGCTGCTGAAAAGCCAAGAATCATCCGGACAATGAGCAACTTGTACGTCAACTGCAGGTTTCCAGGAACTCATGCTGACTTACAACCCTGTCAGAGAACTCTATCACTCGGCCTTGCATGTGCTGCGTCACAGCTGCGGCACCGCTGTGGCGTGCCGATACAGGCTCCCGTCCCACCTGGTCAGCCTAGGTTCGATGGACGCGGTCAAGGATGCATTCCATCGAGGCGTGGCGCTTACCGTGCTTGAGCACCCGATGCTGCGGGTTGGGATACTCCACGAGGACTCGGCCCTGCCATCGTGGGTCGACCTGGAGGCTGTTGACCTGGGCCAGCACATCGACTGGGAGCAGGTCAAGTCGAGCGACGACTACAGCGCTCGTCTGCAGGAGCGGATCAGACGACAGCTGGACACCTGGTTCACCGACGTCGAGTCCAAGCCCGGGTGGAGGATATCCGTCCTCTGGCCGGAGGAGAGCACCGCCGTCAACAGCACCCTCGATGTCATCTTCTGCTGGAACCACACCAACTTTGACGGCGTGGCGGGCAAGATCTTCCACCAGACTCTGCTGCGGCACCTCAACCGCCCCGACGACGAGCATCCGCCACGTCTCGAGGGCGCCGTGCTCAAGCTCGAGAGCATCGCCGATCGGTTCCCGCCGCCGCCCGAGACGCTCGTCAAGATCCCCATCTCTCTCGGGTTCGCCCTCTCGACGGCCTGGAGGGAGCTGAGGCCGGCATTCCTGGTGACCAACGATGCCACGCAGGCGGCCTGGTGCCCGATCCGCGAGGAGCCCTACAGGACAGAGTTCCGGACGTTTTCCATCGACGGCGCGACGCTGGACAAGGTTGTTGGCGCATGCCGGAGGCACAAGACCACCGTCACGGGGCTCCTGCACGCGCTGCCCCTGGCATCCCTAGCTCTCCAGTCGGCTGAGGGCAGCGCGCACATACGGGGAGACATAAAGACGCTCCACGCCATCACGGCTCTGGACATACGGCGCTTCATACCCGCCAAGCCCCGCGAGCACCCCTGGCACGTCCCGGAGAAGACCATGGACAACGAGATGACCATCTGCGACCACACATTCCACGACGGCCTGGTGGCAGACATCCGGAGCAAGGCCGGGGGCGCATCTTCACCGGACGAGGTCATGGCCCGGCTGGAGGACATCGTCTGGTCCGCCGCCGCGCGGACCCGTCAGGACATCCGGGAGAAGCTCGACCGGGGACTGAACGACGACCCGATGGGCCTCATGAAGCTGGTCAGGGACTGGAGGGTGCAGAAGAGGAATCAGCTCGGGAAGCCCCGAGTGGGTGCCTGGGGTGTCTCCAATCTGGGAACCCTGGATGGAGAGGTCGATGATGAGGCCGAGCCGGGCTGGGGAATCGAGAGGGCCGTCTTCCAGCTCAGCTGCGAGATCACCTCTCCGGTGTTCCACATCAGCTCCATCAGCGTCAAGGGGAAGGAGCTCTGCGTGGATGTGAGCTGGCAGCAGGGCGTGGTCGATGAGGCGGTGGGGGACAAGCTGGCTGCTGATATGGAGGCCTGGATGAGGTTTCTCGGAGGGTCATCATCTTGAGGGTTATATCGTACTCTGTAATTAATACCGTCTTGGACGGTAGCATGTCCGTTCCGTTACTCTTAATAAATCTTAAAGCCAGCATCTCTCCTTAATAAAGCGGCGCCATCCAAGCTCAGTCTGACAGCGTTCGAGGCTTTTGATACCCTGAACCCCTGCCCGCTAGGGTCCCAGGCCCGCCAGGGCGCCGGCTGAGATGAACAGACGAATCACAGCTGAGGAACCACTCGCCAACGCTGGCTTCAGGGGAAACGCCCCCGGGCGGTTGATGGGTGCAGGGATCAGCTGGGAAAGAGGCACTGTCCCGCTCCGCCAGTTGCATACTGTAGGCGCTAGCCCGAAAACGGACTGGAAAGCTGCATCGGGATTGGCTGAAGTTCATGCTTGCTGCTGCCTCCCCCCCCTACCATCACCAGCAAAGTTCCAGCGGGCGGCAACCAGCAGCCATTCAATTCATTTAGCCAACAACCATCAACCCTTTTAGGTTGCTGCAACCACTCATCCCATCTGACGACGCACCACCATAACATCAAAAGGCCAGCCCAATCCGATTTACAGAGTTCGATATTATTCCAATCCCATAGTCAACGCCGCTCGCCTCCTCTCCTGTGGCCTCTGGTGCACCGGCAACTGCCGGGGGGGTGTTGCCATCATCATCATCGGCGTCTGTCGGTCTGTGGTGGGTTGGAGAAATTGTGGTCCGGCTTTTGACTATTAATTGCTGCCCGGGGGGGGAGGAGGGCGCAGCTCATATGCCCTGTTCATCCCCCGTCTTGGAGACGAACCAAATACAGTCAACTCATTTCCCGTCGAGATCTTAGAAAAGAGAGCGGCATTGGCATCGCCAACTTGCGCACAGTACGTACCTACTACTGGCTGGTGG
>JABFEP010002578.1:0-12862 GCA_013618265.1 Fusarium albidum
GGCCAAGGAAGGCTGTGCTCTCAAAGACGAATGCCCCACTATTTGCCACAACGGGCCTTGTCGGGGACGGCATCTGACCAGTGGGCAGCCTCGTGCCGGTGGCAGAGGGGTTAAAAAAGCGGGGACCAACTCCGTAGATTTGTGGGTAAAGTGCACCCGTCCAAAGGACCCAAAAGGCTTGTTCCCAGTTGATTCGTCCCTCGCTTTTCGCGCGGCGCGGCGGCGGCCACGGCGATGGCGATGGGCGATGAGCGTTCGATTTTCACCTTTCCCCTTGTCTATCACGGGCCTTGGCTTCTGGGGGCCAGAACCTTAAGCTTTCTTCCATTACTACCGTAGGAGTACGTATGTACGTCTCAAGGGAAGGGGGGTACTGTAAGCGGTTTCCGTTGAGGATTGATTATTGAGGGCGCATAGCTCGATTAGAGAGGCTGTGCTCGAAAAGAAATTGGCAGATTCTCGACTCATGAACGAGACCCAGCTAGTGTTGACTGTATAGGTACGGACGGATACTGCTCGTGCGGACATCCGGTTCGTTAGGTAGCTCATGAAGGCAGTGAAGCAAAGTGGAGAGGAAGAATGAATGAGCATGGTGGATGAAGCCCAGCAGATCTCTGGTCACGCTCCTTTTGCACACAGCCGCCTTGGGTTTCTCTCAAGTTCCGCGCCGTGGCCATGTCCGTGGTCTGTGACCATGATTTGTCTCAAGACCTTGTCTCAGACTCATGACCCCAAACTTGAATTCCACCCGCCACCTAAATACTGGGGATTATCAAGAAGGGATCATAACTCTGTAGATGGCGTTTCCTTTACCGCCCATCCGCCCATGGAATCGGGTTGTAATTATTGGTCCCCCCTCCTTTCCCGTCCAACCAGCCAACCCGAAACCTGCATGCCGCTACTGCATCGTGTTCGTGCACGTCAACCCCAGACGATTTGCTTCCGTTGAGGGGTTCGATATCCAGAGAGTTATTAGTTGATGGGCCAAGCTTCTTTCAACCCGAAACCCATTAAAAAGAAAGTCGATCTTGTTCTGAAAACTGTTACATTGCTTCGTATCCCTTGAGAACACGTCGATGTTTCATCAAAAGCTAAAAATAATGATTATATCTACTTTACTCAGCGGCAAACACAAACCGACTTGTTCTCTCTCTCCCTTTCTCCCTCTCTCCCTCTCTCATCAATCTGGCGTCTTCTTTCTCCATGCCCGACTGGTCGCCCGGGGATCCATCCCTCCCCCCACGACTCAAATCCAGGCGCAGCCAGTCGCAGGCTCTCGATGGTCGATGACTCTCTGAAGGGGGCAGTGCTAGAAAGACACTTTTTTTCTCCTGCTTGGGGGGAGGGTGTGAAGAAGCGGGAGAAGTTTATTGCCTCGGAAGGGAAATCATCTTGACCTCGATTTTGCTGTTCCTTCCCCGAGCGTCCCGAGCGGTGAGTATGTATCAATGTTTCCTTTCCTACCCTGACCCTGTTTATCGCCAAAAAGTCTCGAGTTGATACTGTATTGATTTGGGGATAAATGCGCTACATACAATTTCTCGGGACTTCCATTCTAGGTAGGTGTCTAATTAATTGTTCATCCGGTATTTCTACAGCGAGATCCGAATTAATTGCTCTGTAATCTCTGTACTTTGCACAGCGTATTCGGCATCGAAATGCCTTGGCTAATCAGGTCCCCCCCGCCTCCTTCATTCTAGCTTTTGTCAAAGTCCTTTCAGCGGGCATCATCATTAAGCAAGAGGGCATTGTCGAGAAACTCGCATCGGGATACCTCCGAGCGGTGAGAAGGGGGACGCATGTCCGTCCGTATTCAGAGTTAGAGAGAGTGCATGCCCGACCCCATCGCCGATGCGTATTCCAACGTATCTTTTTTTCATATGCGATTTTCCGCAGCGTTGCAGTCTGATATGCGGTCGTGGCAGCACTTTCATCAACAAATCCCACCAGGCATGCCACTGAGAGGCGCATGCATAACTAACTCGTCTCTCATGCCTCTCATCCATGGGATAAACTCCTCCCGATAGGTCAGGCTGCTAGAGCGATGCAGAGGACGGACTTTGCGGTGAAGTTGAGTATCGACAATATCAACACATTTCGGGCTGTCATGGTTTTAATTCCAATCAATTAATCAACTTATCCTTAGTCCGATCCTCTCATCTACGGACACGGACATGGCAGTGATATTGACCCTGTACATCAAGTACGTACATACTGGCCTAAATGGCTGACAACCACAAGTCAGGTTTTAAGCACTCAATCTTAAGCTTCAACCCAGCCCCTCAGATCAAAACATCTTACATTGTGTGAAATGAGAGAGGCTGCCTTCCGCGACGCCCTCCAACCTCGCAATCCCCATCGCGAAACAAGCCACGACAGCAAGCTAGCGCCACAATCTACAAGCCACTTACCCATTCACCCCCCTTGCTCATTAGTAATTAAAGCTCGGCCCCGCTGGGAGGCAACTTAAACCCGGGGGCTGCAAGGGACGCCGAAACCATGTTCGCGTGGCTCAGCTTTTTCTCCAACGACAGCGACGTCACTCCCCCCAGCTCCCTCAAGCTCAGGGAGCCCACGCATCGAACAGCAAAGAAAGCTTTGACCGACGCCCTCCACTGCTAATTACTCCACATCCCGAGGCCTCAAGAAGAAGAAGAAGAAAGAAAGGTGGCTTGGTGAGCGGGATCTGACAATTCCCGAGCTCGACTTGCGGGGGATGGCGCAGCTTTGCTCCGTCTGGACCCCGTCGTCGTCGTCATGAGAGCTGCGGTCAATAGGAGATGGGGCATTTGAGAGAAGAAGAAAAGACGAATACGGAGTACAGAGTACGTCAGACCAACAACCTGATGGCTGCTGTTCTCGAGCGAGGATTTGGTTGCTGGTTCTTGGTACATTGAATATTATGCCAAGCGGCAATATTGATGATAGTACATGTACTCCATACACATGCCGGTATGCATACAGCGTCTAGATCTCTGTCGTCTAGCGCCCCTAGCGTCTAGCTCATGAGACATCTGCTACTCCACACGCCTCTAGATTGGCTTTCTTCTTCATGCCGTTGCACTGCCCAACGCCCACCACTGGCACAGCGTCATGGGATTTCTACAGAGACTTGAGAGCTCATCAGTACACTGCCTCACCTGAGCTCGACGCCCAGCTGCTCGACGAGAGCCTTGCGGACATCCTCGTGCAAGGCGTTGGCCTTCTGGTTCGTTAGAGTCTGCTCTAGGCTGCGGTATATGATGCGGTACGCCATGCTCTTGCGCCCTGTCTTGGGGTGCGTGAACTCGTCTATCAGCCGCACGTCCTCCACCACGTCGCCCGCCACGCTGCGCACGAGCTCCATCACGTCGTTCTCGTGCAGGCTGCCCTTGGTGTTGCCGCCCGCCGCCGACCCGAAGCTGAGCCAGAAGGACACGTCCTTGGGGCATGGCGGGTACTTGGAGAAGGGCACGAAGCGCTTCAGCGAGTCGAGGTTGTCGCTCACGCCCTCGAACTGCGACAGGAATCGCTGGTCCTTGGACCAGAAGAGCCGGATGTCGGGAATCTTGAAGAGGAGCATGGCGATGCGGTCGATGCCGATCCCAAACGCCCACCCCAGCCGCGAGGGGACGCCCGCGTTGATGAAGAGGTCCTGCTTGACCACGCCGCATCCTAGCACCTCGAGCCAGTCGCCCGCGTAGTAGACCTCGAGCTCCCACGAGGGGCTGGTGAAGGGGAAGTAGGCCTCGACCCATCGCATCTGCAGCGGCTCGTCCACAAAGTTGGGGTCGTCCTTGATCGCCGCGGCCTTGGCGCGTGAAAAGATGTCCACCACCATGGACTCGAGCGACCGCTTCAGGTGGGCGCCGATGGCCTCAGCCTCGGCGGCTGTGTGATGCGCCTCCTGGAGAGGGTTGCGCTCGGGATGCATCGCCGGGTTCGGGTCGTCGACCTGGATGCCGTGCACGGGAAGGTTCTCGCAGTCCCTCCAGACCGCGGCAGCGACGTCGCCGTCGGGGACCTGGTTACGGTCCCATGAAATGGCGCCTTCCATCTGATGGAAGACGGGGTAGTGGCTCCGGTCAATGGCGTCTCGCCTGTAGACGTCGGCAGAGACGAGATAGCCCGCGCTCGCGTTCGCTCGGAAGGTGTCGGCCTGGTGCGCGCTCGTATGCGTCCGCAGGAGGGTCTCCTTGTTGATGTAGTAGGTGTCTGAGCGTGCGCGGCCGGGGTGGTTCGCAGGGAAGCCGAGCGAGTCAAAGTTCTGGGCGGCCGACACGACGGGGCTGTAGTCGTTGTAGTGCTTGAAGATGGGCCCGGGGAAGTTGGACTGCATGATCTGTCGGGTGATGGACACAGGGTGATCCTTCTGCAGGTGCAGCTTCCTCGTGGTGGCTTTCAAGACGTTTTCCGGCACGTTGAACCACTCGGGGTCCGTCTTGATGGTCTGCCCTCGGATCGTCACGGTGTCGTACTTGGTGCCCGGGGAGCCCGTCGGGGGTGCTGCAACGCCCTCAATCCAGTCAGCGAGGCGTCCGTCCATGCAAGCAGTCGGCTGTGAGCTGGGAGAGAGACCGACCCGACGACGAGTACGCCCTCGCGGCGCGAGCTGTTCGCACGAAGAGGATGGAGCTCCGGGCGAGCTGGGCGGTTCGCGGGGCAGACGCCCGCAAGCAGCGCATGCCCTGGACGTAGAGACTCATTGTTTTCTGTGACGTGTGAAGCTGTAAAATCACATTATAGGCCGTCCAGACCACGCAGCAGATGCCAATGGCCGGTGGTGGAGGAAGTAGAGAGTCTGTTGCTCTGGCTCGAGTTGATATGATGAACCTGCTTGGCCAACAGGAAAAGTCGGCGCTCGGCCTATGTCTGGTGCCCCGGATTAATTCGACAATGCTGATTCCTCCCGTCAGCGCCGGAAGCCGGACGACGACCCGCTAAAAAACTCTCCCAAGTTTATGATCCAAATCCTTTATCGGCCGCCGTTGGCGCAAAAAGCCCACGATCCCTGCTCGGATGAGGCTCCGATCCGAATCTCCGGCTACAAGACCGGACAGTTGAGAAAAAAAAAGATAATTAAAAAAAAATCCCATTATTGCGTCTTTCTCACTCAGATCAAGCCTCTCTTCACCGCTACGCGCGCGCGTCTCTCCGAACTTGGCTTCTTTTTTTTTTACTTTCTTAAGAGACCATTCCGAAGCAAGATCAGGAATGTCGAAGATCGATCTTGATCGTCCTTGAGAGCTTGTGAAGCTGCGTTGCCGTTATCGCTCGATTTCGTCCGCCCAACCCACCAAACAACCCGCAAAAGCCAACGCCATGGCCGCTGCGCAAGAAACTGCGGGCAAACTGTCCGTCAAGGCCGACGAGGCAACAAGGACGAAGGCGACTGTCAGATATCCGTTCTGGTTCGGAGGAAGTGCCAGTAGTCTCGCCGCGTGTGTGACACATCCGTTGGATCTGGGTAAGCGGTGGTCCATCTGACAGTAGAACTGGTGCTGACTTTGACATGAAAACAGTCAAGGTCCGGCTCCAGATGCGCACCGGCAACGCGCCCAAGAACATGGTCGGCACATTTGTCCACATCCTCCGGTCCGACGGGCCGCTCGGCCTCTACAGCGGCATCTCGGCGTCTCTGCTGCGCCAGATGACCTACTCGACTGCCCGGTTCGGCATCTACGAGGAGCTCAAGACGCGCATGTCGCGACGCGGCTCCTCCTCGGATAACGGAGCAGCCCCGTCGTTCCCCGTGCTCGTCGGGCTCGCCGCCGGGTCGGGATTTCTGGGCGGCATCGTGGGCAACTTTGCCGACGTGCTCAACGTGCGGATGCAGCACGACTCGGCGCTGCCCCCGGCCGACCGGCGCAACTACCGGCACGCCTTTGACGGCATGGCCCGCATGGCCCGCGAGGAGGGGCCCCGGAGCATGCTCCGCGGCTGGTGGCCCAACAGCGCCCGCGCCGCCTTCATGACCGCCGGCCAGCTCGCCAGCTACGACGTCGCAAAGACCCTCCTCCTGAGGTACACCCCGATGGGGGACAGCCTCGCCACCCACTTCACCGCCTCCTTCATGGCCGGTCTGGTCGCCGCGACAGTCACGAGCCCCATCGACGTCATCAAGACACGCGTCATGTCCTCCTCCCACAACCACGGCGTCCTCCACCTCATCGCCGACATCTACCGCTCCGACGGCCTCATGTGGATGTTCAAGGGCTGGGTCCCCAGCTTCCTCAGACTCGGACCGTACGTGCCACCCTTTGCCCCTGCCCCCCCTATCTGTCGGCCCCTTTTGTGACTAACACACGCCCAATCTAGGCAAACCATCTGTACATTTGTCTTCCTAGAGATGCACCGAAAGGCCTATCGCAAGGTAAAGGGCTTAGACGACGCCAACTTGTAGACTGGGGGAGTAGGCACAAGAGAACGGGCATAATCTGGAGTTTTGCACTGTTTGATTTTTTGTGGTTTCACAACAAAATGATAGAGAATGGGTGCATTCTTGATGGCGTTATTTTTTGGACATTTCATGGAGAAGCTTCTCCCAAGAGCGGGACTCGTTTTGTACAACCATGTCGCACATATATCATGTCGAACATACAATCAAGGAGAAAGGAAAGAGGTAAAGGGAAAGGGAAAGGGGAAATGGCATACAAGTCGTGTAGGGTGAATCCAAGAGGGACGGATATGCAAAGTCCCATTGCCGTGTGGTGCCCTTCTCTCTTTCTCTCTCTAAGCGAATCCATTCTACGACCGTGCTATGCTGTGTTTTTTTGATACTATACAGACTTCCAGATTCCAGACCGCCTCGGTCCCCAGACCCCTTTGATTACCAAATCAAAACGTAAACTTGACCCATTGAAACGCCCCCTTGTCCTCGCTCACTGCCACGACGACTGCCCATATGGCGTCGTTCCGTAGGCCGTCATGCCGCCCCCGTACGACGTCGCGTTGCCGCCATACGGCGTAGTGTATCCTCCGTCCTGCCAAGGGGTCGTGCCGCCATCCATGTCCATGTCCGGGCTTCGGGGCCCGTCGAACTCGGCCTCGTCGCCTCCATACTTTCTGGGGTCGAGGCCCTTGAGCAGCCCGCCAATCTTCTGCTGCAGCACGCGGATGCCGCTCTGCACGATTTGATCGGGCTCCATGCTTCCCGCCGTCTCCACCTCGAAGTAAAACCTGTTTGGCACTGCGTCGTAGTCAAAGGGCTCGCCTTCTTGTGGGGGGTCTTCCCACTGAGCGTATTTGCTCTTTGGCCTGGGAGGGGGTCGGGTGTCAGCCGACATGGGGACTTCGCGACGACGGATGCACACATGAGTACTCACCATTCTATCTCGGGATCTGTGTCGTTCTCGAACCACATGTCGAGGTGGTGCAGCTTGTTGTGAGGGTCATATTCGAACCCGACGGCCGATGTGGGCATCCACTTGGCGTGCTCCTTTGCGATCCCCTTCTTCGCGATGCAGCTGATCTTGAGCTCCTGATCCTTGCGCAGCTTGGCGAGCAGGCAGCCAAAGCCCTCGGGGTCCGTGAGGACCGGGCTCCCCACCGAGTTCGCATGGCGCCCGTCCACGACCAGGTCTCGCGCGTACACCTTCATGATCTCGTCCGACGTGCACTTGGCGTGGAGCGTGAGTGTGACGCTGCACTGCTCGCAGTACTGCTCGCAGTCGCAGTCCCGCGAGTAGTTGAGCTCCCCGACGCCCTTGGAATCGAGGGGGATGAGGCCCAGCCGGTGGGCGATGAACTCGTCGGCCAGCACTGAGCTGTTAACTTCGATTTCCACGAGGTCGATCGCGATCGTCGGGACTTCGGCCTGGATGACCCGCCGCAGGGAATTGGCAAACGACAGGTTCGTCTTTGAGAGCTCGAAATCGACGTGCGTGGTATCGGCCTGCGGGTTGCGCGCATCAAAGTCTGCATCAGCTCAGGCCACCAAGAGAGGAAGACTCTGGGGGTTGGGGGGTTCCCTCTCATACCGCAGAGATCTTCACTTGGGGCTGCTCGGGTTCCCCGTCCATCGCCATGGGGTCGTAATCCATGCCGTCCATCTTGGCTGGCTGTTCGCGCGCCTGAGCGTCCTTGTTGTAGCAAAAGTGGCACGGCGATCGCGGAAGAGAGGAGAATCGGTTATTTTGGCGGGCGAGAGTGGATTTGGCTCCCTCTTGCTATAGTTGCTCGAAAGAACCTGGTGCAAGAGAGATACGGAGGGCAGATTTTCACAACGATGCGAGTTGAGAGGTTCTTCTTGCCTACAAAGCGCATGCGACTGGACTGACCTATGCTCGAGCTACGGAATATTACTAATCCGGCGCTTATCGAGCTGCATTGGCATTGACGATCCGGTGCGATAAGAGTAAAAAAAAAAAAAGAGGCCCCCGCCATTCATAGCAACGACAATTGGAAACTTTGGCCGACAACGAAGCTCTCTATTCACCCCCCCAAGAAGATGAAGATCAAGGCCCTCAGCCGCTCCGTGTCGGCGCAGCAGGCGGCCGGCTCGGACGTGACCAAGCAGCCCCGCAACCTCGACTCGGCCCTCCACCCTTTCGAGCGCGCCCGCGAGTACAAGCGAGCTCTCAATGCCGTCAAGCTCGAGCGGATGCACGCGCAGCCCTTCATCGGCCAGCTGGGCAGGGGCCACGTCGACGGCGTCTACTCGATCGCCAAGGACCCCAACTCGCTCGAGCACGTCGCGAGCGGCAGCGGCGACGGCGTCGTCAAGGTGTGGGACCTGTCGGACCGGGACGAGATATGGCACGCCACGGCGCACGAGAACATCGTCAAGGGCCTCGAGTGGACCCGCGACCAGAAGCTCCTGACGTGCGCGGCCGACCGGACGATAAAGCTCTTCGACCCGTACAACACGCCCAGCGACGCGGCGCCCATCTCGTCGTGGCTCGGGTCCGGCGCCTTCACCAGCCTGTCGCACCACCGCTCGCGGAACGCCTTCGCCGCGGCCTCGAGCGTGCTCTCCATCTACGACCTCGAGAGGCACACCGCCGCGCCAGAGGTGCTGCGGTGGCCCACCTCGGTCGACACCATCACCGACGTCGCCTTCAACCAGGTCGAGACCTCGGTCCTAGCCTCCTGCTCCAACGACCGCTCCGTCGTCATCTACGACCTCCGCACCTCGACCCCCGTGACCAAGACGTCGCTCAAGTTTGCCAGCAACCGCGTCGCCTGGTCCCCCATGGAGGCCTACAACATGGCGACCGCCTCCGAGGACCACAACATCTACCTGTTCGATATGCGCAAGTTTGACCGCGCCCTCAACATCCTCAAGGACCACGTCGCCGCCGTCATGGACGTCGAGTTCTCCCCCACCGGCGAGGAGCTCGTCTCGGCCTCGTGGGACCGCACCGTCCGCCTTTGGAGGCGCGACCGCGGCCACTCGCGCGACGTCTACCACACCAAGCGCATGCAGCGCGTCATGGCCGCCCGCTGGACCCCCGACGCCCGCTACGTCCTCTCGGGCTCCGACGACGGCAACGTCCGCCTCTGGCGCGCAAACGCCTCCCGCCGCGAGGGCATCAAGTCGGCCCGCCAGCGCCAGGCCCTCGAGTACAACGATGCCCTCATCGAGCGCTACCAGCACATGCCCGAGGTCCGCCGCATCCACCGCCACCGCCACGTGCCCAAGGTCCTGAAGAAGGCCGGCGAGATCAAGGCCGATGAGCTCAAGAGCATCAAGCGCCGGGAGGAGAACGAGCGTCGCCACACAAAGAAGCAGTTTGATCGACGCAAGAGCGAGAGAGAGAAGGTCATCCTGGCCAGGGAGAAGTAGACGACGGTCTTGTTTGTTTGCCCGACGGGAAAGCAGTTTCAATGTGGACGGTGAATGAGAAGGAAGGGGAAAATCATTGGCTTGTTCAAATGGACTTGTTATGGCATTGCATGGCGTTCGGGTCGTTCGACTATCAATTGGGCAAGATGAGGTATAGATGGCTTTAGCTTTGAAGAATATACCAAACGGATGATGCATGATACCTATAATGGGCACCTCCTCAAGTTGAGAACTTCACTTCAAGCAAACAAGGCCACACTCATGTGGCGGTTATGAACAAGACATGCAGAGAGGAAAGTGGATTTCTCATGATGAAATCTAAGTTATTAAGAAACGAGAAAAAAATCCCATTCGATCAAAAACTAAAAGCTTCATGGTTCTCATGAGCTACATGTCGGTCTTGCTGTGAGCGTTGCGCTGTGTCTCTATTTCACTCCCCCCATTCCAAACATAGAATCAAAGTCAATCCTTTCTTTTCGTCGCCCAGCGAGCGACCCAAGGACACGGAGGGATAAAACAATACAAACAGGTAAAACGCTACGGATCGAGAGAAGTCCGGTTTCAGAACATGGAAAGTCGGGACATTTTGCTCTCAGGCCAGAGCCCGCCCAGTCCCGCAGAGACGAAAATAAAAATATAAAAATAAAAAGGAGCAGATCATCATCCTCCAAACCCGAGGAGAAAGAAGAAACAATAGGAAAACGCCGTGAAACAAGTAGCCGATGCGGAGAATGTGTCACGCCATCGGAGGTATCTCTTTATCAATCGAACGGAAAACGCCCAGCCCCCGTCTCAGTTTTGTATATGTTGCCATTCCGTTCCATTGATAGTGCGGATACTCCTTTTGCATCAATCATCAAAGTCCGAGTCCCACTGAAACGCCAGAGGAAAAGAGCAGTAGGTTTAATAAAAAGGGAAAAAAGGAAAATCCCCAGTAACCGATGACCCGTGGAGGAAACTGTTGTTGTGATGGTGGTGGTGGGGGGTGGTTGTTGTTATACACGCCGGATGGATCCGGGGAAAGTTGATAGGAGACGTCAATGTGACGGCTTAGACGCTCTGGCGCGCAGTCTTGTGCGGCTTGTAGTTGGGCAGCTCATCGAACCAGCCCTGCTCTTCGTTGTACCTGTAGGCATGGAAGGCGATGCCGTAGGGCTTGGGTTCAATGGCATAGAGCATGCCGAGAGGGACGTCCATGTCTGTGATGTCCGCCAGAGAGAGATCCATAAAGTAGGCCATCAAGACCCTGCAGACGGATCGGTGTCCGATGATGAGGAGGTGATCCTCGATGCGCTCAACCTCCCGGACCATGTCGCGAAGGCGGCTCACCACCTGAAGGTAGCCCTCGCCTCCAACGCCGGGGTAAATGTAGTTGAGCTTGTCCTTTGCCCGCTTCGAATACTCCTCGGGCTCCTTCTTGGCGATCTCGGCGTACGTCATGCCCTCGAACCGCCCCGAGTTCATCTCATTCAGCATCTCCCAGTTCTTGACGTCGTAGTCGTCGTCAACCTCGAAGTATTCGGCCGTGTCGACACTGCGCTCAAGCATCGATGTCCAAACGCAAAAGTTCTTGTCGTCCAATTCGCGGTTCATCTCGGGGTAAGGGGGGGTATTGTCGCCTGGAACGGGAGGGAAGGTGGCCTGTGCCATCTTGTTCTTCTGTTCAATGAGCCATTGCTTGCGCTGGTGGGTGATGAACTTGTGAAGAGCCAGGCCGTAATAGTGGCCTCGCTCGGTCAGGGGCGAGTTTCCGCCCAGCTTCCCGATCTCGTTGTCGACACTCTGGCCATGTCGTGTAATCCAAATTTGTCGAGGAGCAAGGTTGAAGCTGGCAAGGTAGGTGCTGATGCCATTGCTCAGGAAGCCCTTGAGGCGGTGTTGCACCAGCTTTCGGCCAACATCAATCATCTACAAACGCAGTTAGCTTGCTGGCCCAAGAGGTGGAATTCGGTTCAACAAACCTGAATGTATTGCATGTCATGGTCCTCCTCATAGTCGCCTAGAGGCACGTAGGCACTCTCGTATGCAGCGACCCGCTTCTTGAAGTCGGTCAGGGACTTCTGGGGGTCCTTGTCGCGGTAATCAGGGCCTGACAGCTTCAGGCGTATGTTGGCCTCGAGCAGAAGAGGATCGCGGCAAATGCTCTCGATGAAGAGGATGCCCAGCTTGGGCTCGCGCTTCTTAATGCGGTTGACAAGGTTTTGCCTCCGGTCGATGGTGCTGTTGGTGGCATCGAGAATACCAACAGCGCCGCCGTGGATGAGCAAATAGTCCAGTAGCTCGTCGAGGGTGTCCATGGCAACCTGTTCACGCACGGCCGCGGCCTTCTGGTTCTTGGGGTCGAAGAATTGGGCAGACTGGTCCATCTCGGCCGTCTCCTTGATATCCATGTCGTTTAGGTCGAGCATCTCGGGCTCGGTCTGTTCCGGCGAGAGCGGCGGGGGCGCGGGCGCGGGTGCGGGCACGCCATTGAGCAGGATGGAGGCAGCGTGGACGGGAGGGTCGAGGTGGCCGGGCTCGGGGAGCAGTTTGGGATGCACGGGAACCTTGCGGCCGGCAGCCACACGTCTCCGGTTTCCAACATTGAAGATGCGGGAGTCGTGCTGTTGCCAAGAGAGATATCGCTGGAGCTTCTTTGTGATGTACGACTTTCCTCGAGCTGGTAGGCCGACCATGACGATGACGAGCTTGGCGGCCACGTCGCGGCGGGGGATTCTTCCATCAGGTGAGACCCGCGAACGGGTCATGCCCGGGATGTTGAGCGTCGTGGCATGTGGTCGCACTCGAGGTGTTTGGCTGCCCGAGTTCTGTCGCACCGGGGGACTGTATCCTGTGTGTCAGCGCGGGGCGGGTTTCTCCAAAGCGGCACCGTCGGGGCTAAAAGGGCCGAAGTCGGTGGATTTGTGGCTCGCGAGGCCGGAGGGACCAAGAAAAATGACGGCACTTACATGCGTGGCGAGCTGGGGGCCGTCGATGTGACGCTGCGCGCATATGTGGGGGTTTCGGTCAAGTCGTTCAGCGCTCGCAGCGCAACAGCCAGAGACGAGTGCTGGCCGGTTGTCGGGGGAGGAAGATGGTCATCATCGGCGGCGGGAG
>JABFEP010002580.1:0-16911 GCA_013618265.1 Fusarium albidum
AATAGAAACTAAGCAATGCCAAAGAAGAAGAAACAAATCCATATATCGCATGCCGGATAAGTGAGCTCGCGAAACGAGTTGGGTATCTTGATGAGCTGCGTTTATCATGCTGCTCTTCATTTCCTTCTCCTCCACACCCCCCCGAGTCCCACCACGACATCTCCTTCTCCCCGATGTAGGTTGTTTTTGGCTTGGGTTGACGCTTAAAAAGACCATTGGAAACAGGCAAGCAGCCCCCAAGGCGTCGGTCGTCGGGCAACGTAGGTCGTTGCTTTTTGAAATAAAAGGGGGAGGAAACGTGTGATTGGTGTAGGTGTCTCAATCTTCGACCTTTGAATATGCAAACATATTAAGAAAAAACAGAGGTGGTTGTTCAGCCAATATTGTTGGGTTTTCGGGAAGCAAGCGCATTTGGCCTTTCGGTCGTCGTACGTCGTGGGGATTGCCGTTTACTTGATGTTTTTGAACAGGTCGGAACCCAGGCTTCCTTCGTCCGCCTCGAGGTCGGCCAATTCGGGAATCATGGGAGGTGGGGGGCCTGAATTCTTCTTGGGCGTCGGCGCTCGAGGTGGTTCCTCGACAACAATCATTGCGCTGGACCGCTTGGAGGCTACGTCTCCGGTCCTTATCCGCCTGAACCAGCCGCTGCTCCTTCTCGACTTTCGATCGTCGAAGAAGCTGGCACCGCTCTGGCTGGATGGTCGACCGTTGGCGGCCACGATGCTCCCGTTTGACGGCGTCTGACCCTCTGCGTAACTGTTATTCAACATGGTCCTACTGAATAAGCGACGGATGCTGCCCTGTCGGCTTGAAGCGGCCGGGCTCAGGGGTACATCTTCGTCCGCGTAGCGTTTGGTTCCAGCGAGATTACCATTGGAGGAAGCAGGAATGCTCTGTTGGGGCGTGTCTTTGCTGGCATCGTCACCACTGCTCTGGGTATCCTTCTCGGCGACCTCCTTGGCTGGCGGCGGCGTTTGGGGAGGCGTTGGGACCTTCTGAACCGGCGAGTCCGGAGGCGGTGGGATGTTGGTGCCGTCTGTGATACTGCCAAAATTGAGATTGAGAGCAGGCAGTTGGAAACGCGACCCTCCGCCGCTCTTGCTAAAAAGAGACGACATGGTGTGAATGATGGTGCCTGGTGCTCGTGACACGGATCGAGGCGGATAGCGGACGAGTCGATGGCGAGGGCCCGAGTTCGGAAAGGGGGCGCGCGAGAGCGAGCAAGGAGGCGAAGCGAGGGACGAGGAGCTCAAAGCAGCACGGCAGAGTTCACGGTAGCCAGAGTCGATGATGAACTCAGTGACGTCGAAGCCGATGACTAGGATCCAACAAGCGGGATGAGATGACGAAGCAGAGATTCGACTCCCCGCAGGCACAGGGCGACGAGAAAGGAGAAGCAAATGGGTTCAGGCCCAGGATCGGTACCGTGGCAGAGGTAGGTAGCCTGTCAGGAACGAAGACGGGAGGTGGAAAACTGGAGCAGGGTTTGGGTGGCTTTGGCGTTGCTATGTACTTGCAAGGGTGCGGAGCGCGGCGTGGCGTGCTTTTGTATCTTGGGATGATCCCAGTCGCGGAGTCAATTGCGGTGAAAATAGGTCGATTAGGAGGTCAAAAACGGGAGCAATGGAGAATTCTTGGGCGCAAAAAAAGACTGGCTGTATTATAGAGGATGAGCGTAGTAGCAAATGTTTCGGACGGGAGTGGGAGGAGAGGGTGTTTTGTAGGAGAGATGGTGGAGGACGGAAGTCTGAGAGAGAGAAAAAGAGAGAGGAACGATGTGATGCGGCGAGTGGAGCATTGTCGTGGCTGGCAGGTCCAGTGGGTGGGTACCTTTGAGATACGTACCGCGAGCTTCAGCGTGGAAACTTCGCTCTTGCCCCTGGAAGGGCTGCAGCAGAACCCACACGGCCGGCGCAGACCCCGCTGGAAGTCGACAAGAGCACTGGAGCCACGCAGTTTTGGGCTCTGGTCCCCACCACTGCCCACTAGAAAGTGAGCCAACAAAGACGGGCTGGCACCCGCTGACTGGCTGGATTTTGCAGGCGGCACCTCCCGCACAGTCCATGTGGCGGTCGGCCTTTTCAGAAGGTCAACGGTACTTCGGCAGAGGTACGGAGGGGGGCGGCACGGGACGCCCTGGGGCTGAGAAGCAGGTAGACCATACGGATGGGTCCAGGTTGGATGGATGATTGGGAGAAGCAGGTGCTGCTGCGTCAAGCTTGAGTCATTGACAACCCATTGAGGGTTCATCAATTTCATTAGGGCAATGCAACTTGGAAAGGCCTTTCAGATTGTAGTAACTCATGTAGTACTGCTAGTCTCATAATGCGGGCGGTTGTATTATTAGGCCGTCAGATGCTCCGTAGCCGTCCACTCCCTCCCTGTCTCCCTTTGGAGAAAGAGCACCGTGGGATTCCTACGCGGCTACGCCACAGACGTCCACGCCAAACAATGGATGAAGCAACGTTTCGACCCTTTTGGAACTAATTATTCTGGGGTCAAACCGTCAAAGAAATACGTAGCCCAACCGTTTGACGTGGGCTAGTGGAGAACTACGCATCTTCTTTTTATTCTTCTCTGCCTTCTTCCTTGTGCGGTGTCTGGGTGTCTGCAGCAAACGAAATCCCTTGACAGAGGTAAAAGAAACAGCGATCCGACCTCTTGGGTTCATTTGCACTTTTGCAGCACAGGCTAGGTAAGGTCGGCCAAACCCTGGCACTCGTCCTACCACACAGTCAGCACCTGATCTGGGGGGGATGCAAGGCACGTAAGCGACATGTGGTATGCGGCAACCTTATGCGGCTTCACTTGGGTGCTCTTTCAACGCCGCTCATTAGCATCAGCATCAACATCAGCAATTATCATCAGTGTCTTTATATTTTACTCCTGACCCAAGCTCGCTTGGCTCACTAACCCCTCAACATAGACATGGAGATCAACAACAGATCAACGCGCTGTGAGCCTGCCTGCCAAGAACTCTAGGGACAAAACGCCGCTTTCCGCCACAAGCACGAGAAGCAAGAAATAAGAAGCAAGCAAGCAAGCAAGCGATGCACCCAGGGCATCAGCCCCCAAGACATGTTTCTGATGCCATTGTCTTGGATTATGGGTCCATCTCAGATCCCGGCCTTCTCCCTTGAAGTGGAGGAAGAGACGTACAGGGAAGCAGCAGCCGGAGTGCATGAACACCACGCAGAATTAGAATCGCAAAAGGGAACACGGATCTACGTATCCCTCTTTTGCCTGAGCTCTGACAGGCCTCTCTACTGAAATGTAACCGTCGCGAGTTATCGGCCAATGAGGCTCGAGAACCAGAATCGCTCACTCTCGGGAAAATGAACGGATGAAGACCCGTAGCGACGTAGCCCACCCGTGTGTCTCGCGCATATCTCCTCAACTAGGAAACCCCCAGGAGCCTCTGCGAAGTTAATGGAGCAGGAGGTTCCCTCTTCAAGCTCTCCAACCTCTTGGCGCTACTACCTACCCAGTACGTACTTTCCATCCCGTCTTGCCGACAAAAGTCAGCCCGTTCAGACCGATCCCCACTTTCCAACGGGAGCCCCATCTTCGCTGGGGAACTGGCCCCGGTCAATCGCAGAGCCTGATTGGCTGGCTAGCCACCAAGTTCAACGTCATGGAGCGAGAGCTTCCCCGGTTCGGTTTCTTTTCTCGTAAACCTCCACCATCAACAGCGAGTTTTCCAACGCAGTGCGACTTTTTGCGCTGAGGAGTAAAATTAAGTTTCCCACTCCAGCACAGATCGCTTCTCGAGTCCCGTCATGGCGAGCTCACAGTGTCTTCGCCTCGGGCCCCTCGCCTCGGGAATTGGTCGCCCCTCGGCCAAGCTACAGCTCCCGATCGTTAGCCGACTTCCCATGACTGCGGTGCGACGCAAGTCTGGTCCGTATGGCTACACCCAGGCCAAGGCGCTCGTCTTCTCCAAGTATGGAGAGCCCTCGGATGTGCTTCAGTATGTTTTTGTCTCTCTTTCCATCTTTCCCTCTCTGCTGACAGCTCCCCAGACTCCATACCCATTCCATTTCGCCATCCATCCCCTCCAGCTCCGTCCTCGTCCGATCCCTCGCTGCTCCCATCAACCCCGCCGATATCAACACCGTCCAGGGCACCTACGGCTCCAAGCCGCCATTCACATCTCTAATTGGCACCTCTGAGCCCTCTGTCGTCCCCGGCAACGAGGGCGTCTTCGAAGTGGTGTCTGCGGGCTCCTCTTCCTCGTCGCTACAGAAGGGTGACTGGGTCATCCCCGCCATCGGCCAATTCGGCACGTGGAGGACGCACGCCGTCGACGAGGCGGACAAGTTCATCAAGATTGAGAAGGAAGGCCTGACGCCCACCCAGGTCGCGACGGTCAGCGTGAACCCTTGCACTGCCTATCGCATCCTGCGATCCTATGGCCCCAACGCCGGTCCCAAGGCGGGCCTGGGCATGCGCCCCCTCGAGGTCGGCAGCGGACAGTGGTTCATCCAGAACGGCGCAAACTCGGGCGTTGGCCGGGCCGCTATTCAGTTTGGCAAGCTCTGGGGGCTGAGGAGCGTCAACGTCATCCGCGAGCGGGATACCCCCGAGGCGACTGAGGCTCTCAAGAAGGAGCTTCACAACCTAGGCGCCGATGTCGTCGTCACGGAGTCCCAGTTCCTCTCCCGCGAATGGAGGGACCAGCTCGCCGAGATCACCCGCAAGGGCCGTGAGGAGATCAGCCTCGGCCTCAACTGCGTCGGAGGCAAGTCGGCGACAGCCATCGCCCGATCCCTCGGCGAGGGCGCCACCATGGTCTCGTATGGCGGCATGGCCAAGCAGCCCGTGTCGCTGCCTGTCGGCCTCCTGATCTTCAAGGACATCCGCTTCGTCGGCTTCTGGCTGAGCAGGTGGAACGAGCGCGACCCCACAGGCCGGAAGCACATGATCAATGACATTCTCCAGATCATCCGCTCCGGCCAGTTTCGCGACGTTCCCACTGAGGAGGTCAAGTGGGACTGGGAGACGGAAGAGGAGACGCTGCGCAATGCCGTGCAGCAGGGTCTTCAGGGTTTCCGCAGGGGCAAGGGTGTCTTTGTCTTTAGGGAGACATAGGCTGCCGTGACTACACGAGTATGATGAATGACACAAAGGGCCCTGGCAAAGAGCCGGTGGTTAGGCCTAGGGCCCTGCGAACATACGCTGTGAACGGACAATCAAAAGGGTTAAACTAAATCTGTATGCCCAACAACCATGCTCTGTGAACCCCAGACTCTTGAAAAAGACCCAGACCGAAAAGACGGCCAAGGACCCTAGGCCCGAAAGGCCTGCGCCCACTCGTGCAGCTTGTCAATCACGACCGGCGCATACGACGTCAGGGAATCTTCGATGACCCGCTCAAAGTACCTCAACGCCTCATCCTCGCTGAGCTCCAGGTGGAATCGCTCCCGCACTTTGAGGACCGCCTTGTCGGGCTCCAGCCGGATATCCGGAATGTTGGCGTCGACCATGAGGCTGAAGAGGTTGAGGATCAGGTTCGAGGACTTGCGCAGCGCCGTGTACGCCAGGAAGCAGTACTGCTTGAATTGCTGGTAGTGCTCCGACTGCACGCCGCCCATGCAGTCCACCATCTCCTTGGACAGCTTCATCAGGGGCGCGAAGGGCTTGGGGTCTCGGCCGAGGATGAAGCCAAAGTCGGCGTGGAAGAAGTGTCCGTCGGGCGCCAGCAGCAGATTCTCCAGGTGGCGGTCGCCGACGCCCAGGATGTAAGTGATGACACAATACCCTGCACAGGACCTCACATACGTGTCCAGCGTTTCCTGCCGGACGCCAAGAGGCTGCCTGTCATCCGGGTTGTGGTATTTGAGGTAAGCCAAGGCTGGGTTGTTCTTAAACTTGCTGACAATGCTCGACAAGCTTGCGGACTGCACAAACTGTGAGGCACCGGCGGATGTGCTCGTTGCCAGGATCTTGTAGGGCGTTAGCCTGAGATCTAGGTTCTCCTTTTGTAGCAGCTGATCCATGAGGGTGATGATCTGAATGACGAGCTGATCCTGTCTCAGATCATCGCCCAACTTAAAGATGATGGGATAGGTGCTCCCGGTTGTCGTCTTGAAGGTGCACTTGAACGGGTTCAGTGAAGATTTGAACACCGTGGTCTGGTCCGGTGCAACGCCGGTGATCAATATCGACGGATCGAGTGGCATCGCTAGAGGCGGATCGCAAGTGAGCAACTCATTCTTGGGATCTGCCAGAAAGTGCTTGACCCGGTCGACCTTCTTGGCAATCGACTCGTTGGATGCCTTCACCTCCTTGGCGATTCTCGAGAGGATGGCAACCAGTTCTGCCTGTCGTAGCAGAGTCTTGCGTGTCTCCGAGCCATCAGGCTGCTTGACGAGCTCCGCCATGAAGTCATACGCAACCTTGCGATAGATGTTTCGATTATCCACCCCCTGCTCAAGGCTGCGGTCATCACACTCCACCATAAGGTACCAATAGAAATAGTTCCCCAAGAGGAAGTTCGCGGCGGCGCGCTGGATGAGGAAGCGTGCCAAGGACGAGTCACGGCTGCTGTCCTCGTCCGAATCTGTCGATATGTGCTCGTACTTGAGAGCCTGGACCAGCTGGAGAAGGTACAGGAGTAATTCTTGATCGTCGGCCTTGCGTAGTCGTTCTACGGCGTAGGACCGGACGGCAGAGTTGTCGAAGGACGGGCCGAGGAGTTCAAGGGCATCGTCCACGTCTATCGCAGTCCAGCGCCCGAGAACCTGGATTGCCTGTTTTGATTCGCTCTGGTCGTTCCAGTTGACTGATTTGACGAATTTGGTCAAAGCCCTCTTGTCTCGAGTCAGATGGTACCTGAACTTCCAGACTAGATCTGTTTCCTCTGGGCTGAGGACGTGAGTTGGAGAATAGGACATGATGAGATTGAGCTCATCCCGAACCTTGGCATTCGGCTTCAAGTCCTTGTCTAGAATGCCGTGCCGATGGGAGCTTCGGAATAGTCGTCGATGCTTCGCCTCTGCAGGGTTGTCCCTGTGACCGACTTCCGGGTCATAAGTCTTGATCAGCCTGCCCCCGAACCCTGGCGAACTCTCGCCCAAGGCGTTGATGCCCGGGCCGTACTGAACCTGGGGCTGGCGCTGGGCCACGCTGATCTGGGAAACGGAGAGGTTTGGAAGAGCTGAGATCGGAGGAGGATCGTACTCGTGGTCGGAAAATACAACAGGGAAATCGAAACGAGGAAGCTCAACATTGAGAAGGAACGTCGAGGTGCCTGGACGTCCTTCTTCAGTCTTGTCGCCATCTCGGCGTTCCGGATCTGTCTCGCCATTCACCGCTCGTTGCCGCTGGAGATTCTTGATGGATGATTTCGCGGCCTGGAGACCTCGCTTCTCGAAGCTGCGAAAGACCATCTGGTCGAGCCAGTCAACCCGTGGGATCTCGCCCATCTCGTGCTTCTTAAATAACGCCTCCATCCGCTCCAGCTCCTCAGCATCTTTGTCCAGTGGGGGAAGCGACCCTCTACGGGACGCTGCCCTCTTCTTGGTCGAGACCAAAGCAGGGGTGGTTGTGTTGTCGGTGCCGTCTGCGTGCTCGTGACGGTAAATGAGGCACTTTTGTCTCCCCTTTTGCGCCTGGTTGTCCTCGTCGAACATGGGCAGTGTAGTGCCACCGAAGGGGATCGCATGCCCAATAGCTCCCGGTCCGCCGGTCGGAGATAGATCCCATACCGTGATGGCTAGGCATGAGTTGGCCGGGAGGGAGTCGTACGTGATCGGTAGCTGAAGCCATTCGTTCCACCTAGTTTCTTGATCAACACTAGCTCTCTGGCAATGCCCGATATGTCTCATACTTGCGCTCGTTTCGGAAGGGCTTGTAAGCGGTCTGCACCGGAACAGTCAAAGGCTTCGAGCCAGCCCAGACCTGGACAGTGACATAGAGGTCGGAGTGCGGGCTGGAGCTGGCGTTAGTGGGCGTGGGCGTGGGCGGCGTGGGCGACGAGAGCGGCTCGCTTACCCTGTGTTGGATCCAACATGTCGCAATTCAGGTCGCTCAAAAAGGGTCGAGGCTTTGAAAGGAGGTTCTTCGCCCTCGAGGTTCATTCTGCACTACATGTCAGCAAGCTTGCCGGCAGCTTGGGATCTGATGTCGACGCACATGCGAATGCTCACCGGATGGTGAACATCCTTGGATCCCGCGAAGGAGAACGGGTCCATGCGCCCGTACTCAGACATGACGGATCAAGTCATTATGCGATAGCTGGGTATGTTTGGAAGAAGAGCAGCCAAGAAGAGCTAGGGAACCTGGAATGCAAAACCCGGGTTGGTTCTGGTGGTGATGGATGAATGGATGGTCTTGAATGCGCCTGGCTGGCGACCTGGGTATTATGCGGGCCGCGATAAGATAAGAGATGCTGAGCCATGGAGGGCTTGCACAGACCACGCGCCTTCGTCATACCTGGGCTAACTTTTTGAAGTGGATGGAAATAGCTCTTTTGGGTAGGTGTCTCTTTGATCAGTGAAGGGAGGAATGTTTGGGTCCTGACAGACATTTACTCATTATCAAGTCTATAATGTGCTTGCCTGGGAAGCAGACTGCTCCATTCATAACTCGGCTGGTATCAAACAAACAAACAAACAAACAAACAGCATGAAGCTATAATATCCCAACTCCCCAAAACTCTATGCATCAAATCATCTAGATGGTCCAACGATTCCGGGCGGCACCCCTCATTTGTGGCCAGTCATGTGCCAGTCAAAGACACGCTGGAACAGCTCCTTGGCGTCGCCCTCCATGACATCCCCGTGGCAGGGGATGTTTGTGACAAAGTCCCACTGGGCGATGCGCGCTATGCTGTCGTTGAAGCTGGCGCGGTCCTTGACGCTGACGTACCAGTTGAAGCGCTTGAGCCACTTGACGTCGCCGGTCGGGGTCTGGACCGAGGAGAAGAGCTTGCCGAGGACGCCGTCCTGGGGCCGCTCCGCCTCGGGGACCCTGCTGTACTGCTCCGTCGGCGGGAGGTTGAAGAGGAGGTCCGCCTGGATGAGGACGCGGTCGGGCCTGTACAGGAAGACGATCTCGAGGTTGGCGTGGCCGTCGACGTACTCGTAGTCAAAGTCGGCGTCGAACTCGGGGTCGACGCGGATCCCGCGCTTGTCGTGCTTCCTGAAGACGACGGCGAACTCGTCGCCGCCGTCGATCTTGGGGTCGCCCCCCTGCTGCTTGGCGCGCTTCTCCGGCAGGCCCTCGGGGCCGATGATCTTGGCCGACGGGTATTGCCTGGCCCACTCGGAGAGGAAGATGTGGTGCTCAAAGTCGAGGGCGACGATGTAGCCGACGTTGCCGCCCATCTCGGACACCTTGGCCTTTGTGGCCTCGGTGAGCGCCACGGGGGAGAAGACGGCGAGGCTGCCCGAGGTGAGCTTCACTGTTGGAAGGCGTCAGTCAGTTATACCTGGGTCAGCAGACCGTGCGTGTCATGACTTACCCAGCGTTCCTCGGCCGCCAATCTTTATTGTTCCGAACCGCGAAAACGGCACAGAGAATGTGACGACGTTGGGCGTGACATTGCGAATCACCATGACATCGTCGGGATTCGACGGGATAAGCTTGGACGACATCTCTGCTGTTTCTGTTGCTGCTACTGCGTCTGCTAGGTTGCGGCGTGGCTGGGAGCCACTAGAGGCGTTTCTCTGTGTCGAGACTGGGACGGCTGTGGTGGCTCTTTTATTGGAGGTGGCAGGATGGATGACGCTGTTGTGGAATCCTGGAGCGAGGGACGAGTAATTGCAAGCTGCCTTTTGGATGAATGGACAAGATTCCGGCAGACGAGGGAGCAGCCCAGTGTTTATAAAAGGCGAGCGTCGTCGGAGCATGACGGACATGATTACTACCTATGTATTACTATCCGTACTCCTTTAATTCACCAACAGAAAAAGAGAGAGAAAAACACTGAAAAAAAAACCACAAATCTAACCTCTGATTAGCGGAGCATGCCCCTGTACTACGTATTACAATGATGCTTGTTTGATTCCCGATGACATCAACACACCCCTCCAAGCCCCGAAACCCGAGACCACGGGACGCTAATCCAGTCCAAGGGGCCTCGTAATTGGCAAGCCTCGGCCTATTTGACTATTCGCAGGGGTATTTCCACCCTTCAAGTTGACGGGCAGACGGGCTCGGCCGACAGCATCCATCCGCGGCCGCCTTTATTACGTCCCGATGCCGAGGCTCGGAGGGTTAATGACAGCTCCAATAATTCATCTTTGTAATCTTTGATGTACACGTGGTTCGATGTGGCGCCGTGACACTCAGCTGAACCCCCCCCCAATACAAATACTTCTAGACCCTGTGTGCCTGTCTCCCAGCTTCCCTCCATCACAGGCTATCGGATTGCCCAACGGGCCTGCAGCTTGTCAGCGTGCGGACCCGAGACCTGCATGAGGCGTCTCTTTTTAACCTTGTTAATCATCAGGGACGGGACTATCAAATTCCAAATTGCAGAGGCCAGCAGTACGAATTATAACCGCCCAAATAAACACTGCTATCTATCGTGGCCAATATTGCTCCCAGCACAGGCTACATTCAGGTACCTAGATTATTACATTATTTTCAACGACAAGAGGGAACCAAGGCCCTCCTCCTCCAAGCACACTCACTCCCGCTCCCTAGACAAGCCCATCCACCGCAGAGGCCATAGCCGATCCCCCGGCCACGGGAATATGTAATCTGTAATCACCCATCCACGGGGAAGGGGGGTGAGAACCACCAGCCCGAGGTACGCAATTGCCTCATGGAAATAGTCGAATTCCAGCACAGCTTCCAGCTTTGCCATCATGCATTTGGCAAGCCAGACGGCCATGTGCTTGAGATCCCGGAGCACATAGACGAGACCCCCGTCGACGAGGGGCATCTCTGGCCACGAGGTGTCGGTTCTGTAGCGGTCCAGCATGTACCGCCTCGTCAGCCCGTTGGCCTCGAACCAGATATCCTTCTCTCGCTGGCACGCTACATACACCTGCCCCGTGGCGAAAACCAGGCAGTGGTACACCACGATCATCCAGACCCAGGGTCGCGGCACCACGGGGAAAGATACGGCACGGTTTTGTTGATTGCCGACGCGCCCTCTGGTGCCACGGGCCCACGCATACCGTAAGGCGAGACGACAGAACAACACAACCAGGACCCAGGCCTCGACCTGACGGATGATGAAGCGACGAACCCAGTCAAACACGATCCGATGGCTCGGCGTTATTGGCACCTCAACGGTTTCCTCCTGTGGCTCTTCAGGGTCATCCGGGCGCTCGTCGGGAGGGTCCTGTTGGCCACCGTTGTCCGATTGCGAGACGTCCTGAACCTCTGAACCAGGCGGTGGTGCCTCTTGAGTTTCTCTAGGAGGGGGTGGTGCCTCTTGGGTTTCTCTAGGAGGGGGTGGTGCCTCTTGAGTTTCTCCGGGAGAGGAAGATGCCCTTTGACCTTCTATTTTAGGTGATGTTGCCTCTTGAGTTTCTCGGGGAGAGGGAGATGTCTCTTGGCCTTTTTTGATCCTCGGCGTTGCCGGTCGAGCCTCTCTGGGAGCCGGCGCTGGCTGTTGTGCCTCCCCGGGAGATGGAAATGCCTCCGGGGACGCTGGCGGGGACGGAAGGCCCCCCCGAGCCTCTCCGGGAGACGTCGGCTTCTTGACCAGAGTAGTAGATGCCAGTTGCGAAGACCGCGTGGGGGAGAGACCAGATAGCATAAAACCCTGGCTCCCAGGGCTGCCAGATCCATCAACCAGGGTCGTAGAGTCCTGACCCAGGCTCGATCCCGGGCTGAGGTCGCCCTGTGATGTAGGAGGTATTAGATTGTCGCATCCAAGCTCATCCTTAAGAGACACGAAGCCAGGCCCCGGCCACTTCTCGAGAAGGTCGTCGAGGAACTCGCAAATGTGTATGAAATCAAAGCGGTGCTCCTTTGACGACTCCATGTGGGCCTTGATTGCTGCCTCTACCTCTCCGCCACCAGCAGTAAGCACCGACATCTTATCCGCGCAGCATGCCTCTTCTCTTTGACAGCGTTCAACCGACAATTTGAGTCGATCCCTGTGAGGTTGCAAGGAATCGAGAAGCCGTGCACCCAGCCAATGTGCCTGGGCGATGCCCGGTGAGGACAAATAGCTGCAGGGTCGAGACAGTCGGCCGGTTGATTCAGGCGGCTCAACGGTCGGGATACTTGTGCCGGGAACACTCTGTGCCATCTCTTTAAGTAGCGTTAGGAGATTCTGTTTATCGATTTCGATGGCTTCTTTCTTCTTCTTCAACATCTCGATGTCCTTCCGCTGCTCTCCAACCAGCTTATTTTGTTGTATGAGGCACTGCCTAACCTCTACAATTTCGGGTATAAGCTCAGCAGACAGGTCCTCTTGTTCGGTCTGCCGATCGTCTGAATCAGGGCCATCCACTTTCTCCGTGCTCGTGGAGCAACCTTGGTTGATCTGATATACAACCTTGAGTGTGTCTCGTATCAAAACGCGAAGGTGGGGGTGGTAGCGGTACTTCTCACCTCCAGATCGCGAGTCCACCTGCTCAGGGGAGCCTGTCCCGCTGCTACCCGGCGATAGATTGAAGGACCTTCTCTTCAACCAAATCTCTGGAGGCGGGATGCCGTCGCTGGTTTTCCCTGGAGGTGCGTTCTTCTCTGGCTTTTCGGTCCTCCTGGGTGGTGTGCGCAGGGTCTCTGCAAAGCTCTTGCCGCTGCCGGCTGCTTGGTGGGTGTGCCAGTCATTGACCACCAGCGGGCCAATAGGGGTTACCACGCTGTCTCGTTGGTTGGAGTGACCGCTCTTCACACCTCTGGGCTGAGAAGCAGTGATCGACTCATGTTTGAATTCGTCGTCCGGTCCCTCCTCAGCCTCAATGGTCATGGCGGCCACCAGCCGTTGGACGTCTCGCAGCTCCTGCTTGGTGTTTTTGGCATCCTCGTCCATGAGACATTCTAGGCCCCGCTCCAGCTTCATTGCATCCTCCCTGAACTTGTGAGCCTCATTGCGCAGCGAGCTTTTGGCGCTGCTGGCGATCTTTTCGATGCCGTCCTTGGCTAGTGCTCGCACCCTGCCCAGGTCGGCCAAGCCTTCCTTTGTTAACGCCAGAGCGGCCTTCGAGATAATACTCTCGAAAGCTTCGTCGACACTGTCCAGAAGCGTCTTATTCTCGTCATGTAGGGCATGGATGGCCTCTACCAGCCGAGCCTTCACCCCCTCAGCCACGCTGAATACGAGATCATGGAAGGTGGGTTCGACTGCAGGGCCAAGGTCGGCATATTCAGGCATGGCGATTTCTCAGAGGAGGCTGAGCCAACTGGTGCTGTGTACTGCCTATTTGATAGGGAACTCTGCGTCTCTTCGTGTCGTCGTAGGAAGTTTGTGGTGCCTGGGCACGCCCCTGTCCCAGCGTGGTGCGTTGTCGCGTTGGTATCAAGTGCGGTCATAGGCTGCCAGTGAGCAGAAAGAACAAGGTTGATGTCGACTCGTGGTCGTGATTTGGGGGCTTCTGCCCAGATGAGGCTGCAGAGGAGTATTGCAATCGTCGTCTCAGCAGGCGACCTGGCGTGGGCCCAGGAGGGTTTTGTAGGGGATAGCTTGTCGACACCGATTGTGCCAGACCCAGGTAGTCATCGGATGAAGGAAGGTCTGCCTGCGAGGGGATAACGTTGTCTATTCACCCGACCTCCTTTGATTCCTTTGACGCCGTGCCTCATGTGCCATAAAAAAGAGACGCCACCGCTGCCTACCCAGCCGTGACCTTTCAAAGCCCCTTGGCCAAGTGTGGGCCAAACCAGCACGCTTATTCCAGAACAAAGAATACGCGGCTCTCTGGCATGCCAGAGGTCTGTGCATAGAAAGCTCATTGCCATCGCCGAAATGCTGCCCGCCACACACAGCAAGGGTATCCCAAAGTTTCCCGTACAATCCCATCGAGCCCCAAAATGACTCTCTTTGTTCTTTCAGCCGGCATCTCCATGTCCCCCCTCAGCTATACCAGCCTCGTGCTCCAGGTCCCGTGTTTGTCGCTTCCACCCTGTGCTGAATCATTGGCTCCTCTAGACCTAACGTGTCTATGATGTCGTGCCAAGTTTCCATGTCCATGGAGAGGATAGCCTGATGCTTGGATGCACCATGGCGTGCCATCTCTTCTTCCTCAGCGTCTCTTTCTACGGGAGCTGCAGGTCACATTAGCTTGTGGTCGGAATCAGCCATATTTTGGGGCACCACTTACCCAGAGATGGGAGATCGGATTCATCGTATTCGATCTGAACTCGACCATCGCGGATGAGGAAACTGACGTAGAACATGTTCTCTATCGTCTGGCCGAACGACTTCGGGTTAACCACAAACCGCATGAGATCTATACCGCCAGTACTCCGGAGGCCATGTTGATGCATGATCTTTTTCTGCTCCTTCTCATCCATGTCCTCGTCGATGGCTTCCATCACGGCTTGTTGCACATCGGCCTGAATATTCTGTAGCTGATGGAGGATTTTGCCGCATATTGCAGTGAGGTCGTTATCTCTCTTGGCCAAATCCTCCACGTTGAGGACTTCCGGGCGCGTTTCGGTCAAATTGTTTGGGCGGAAGGGTGCGCTTCGTTTTGCGATCTTGCGGGCCTTCTTCTCGACTGACAGGGGACCAAGAAGGAAGCCGGCAAGCGAAGGGCGACGGTTGTAGGGCAAGCAGGCGAAGCGGCTGAGATGAGGCCAGTTCATCGCATCGCCATCGTCCCCAATATCATCCTCGTCACCCTCATCGCGGCGGTTGGTCCTTCTCCGCTGTCTCTGGGTGCTAGAAAGTTCTGGAGCATCGTCGTCCATAATCCCACGACCTTGCCTCATGTAGGTGATACATTTTGACAAGAACTCGTCCACATCAATACCTTGCGAAAGGTTCCCCTGGGTCAATCGCAAGGTCTTGCGGTAAGATAGGTCGGTTGTGCTAACGAGCAATCGCGAATCAATGGTCGCCTCGGTTGTTTGGCGTACTTGCTTTGACAGCTCATCAGCCCGCATGATGGCATCATGGAGGCCGCGCGAGTCTGCCTGGAGGTACTCTTCCGTGTTCTCCGTCACCTCTCGAAGGAGGTCTCTGAAGCCTTGCTGCACCTTTCGGCGCTCCACCAACGGTTGATCTGGGTCGTATATATCTCCATCCCCATCGTCGCCGGCGTCATCGTTGTCTTCGCTCTCGTCTTGGGTTTCTGCGATGCGCCTTCGATGGTTTGAGGACTCCCCAGTTCTTGTATCTGCGCGCTTCCTCTTGGCGCTGGAGGCGTTTCGGCTGGGTTCTCGCTCCCTCATGGCCAAGCTCCGACGTGCAGGCATCACGCGTGAAGATGGCGAGGGCGATCGCGATTGCGACTCCTCATCGGAGGAGTCTCGCAGGCGGGTGGGCATTGGCTGGGATATCGATGCTCGCTCGGAAACGTACAACAGGTTCAAGATGCGTCTCCGAAAAACGCTTGGAAAGTGTTCGGACCACCTGATTCCAATGTAAAGCGCAGCGTGCGGAGTCAAGCTGGCAGTTCGGCTGTTGAACAAAGATAACTTTGAGATCACGTCGCGTGGGGCACCCGCAGCTGTGGAAGACGCGACAAGGCATGCACTTTTTCATAATTAATAGGGCCGGCCGGCACTGCATGAACTCGATTCTGGTGGGCATGGCAATTGTGGCCTGGCGCTCGGACCAACTTCAAATGCGGGACTTACCCAAAGGCTGGAACCTCCTTTATCGACGATGCTTACCAGGTAGGAAGGCTCTCTGAATGCCTAGATAAGTATGCGTCCTCCTATCCTCCTGTGAAAATATTCATTTTTTTGGGATGCAATATGTAACACATACCACTAAGTACCAAAATTACCTATGACGGGCGAGGCAGGTACCTTTAACGGGCCTGTTAGGAGGGTTACGGAAGAGGTGTACTTTTGCTCCTAGAGCTGTCATCTATCATCTACGCCTTTCGACAAAGAGATCAAAAACCTAGAGCTGTTGAGTCCCAAGAAAAACATCACCGATAACATTGCAGATACAGAACTTGACTCTGCCCAAACCTCGCAGCTTCATCCCGGGAATTTACCCTCCACGATAACCAAGTCATCTCCTTGATATCGAACTATTCAACGCTAGGTATATCCATATTGCCTCGCCGCAGGTCTCGATTCCTTCCAACACTAGGTAGGCTACCAGTTGGGCCGAGCTTCAGCTATCGGTCGGAAGGTGAACATCGTTTGCTCCCACGCCCGCTACCAAGTACCTCGCCTTATCAAGCGACAACCTTATGCTCCCGAGCCTTGGCCGACGCGCTGACACGGGCAATTCCGGTGACCTTCCAGAAAGAAAGGCGAGATGGAAGCCAGGACGGGACACCACTTCGACTTCAAGGGTCTGACCCATCGCTCCATACAATCCACAAAGAGCAAGACACGGCATGCAACTCTTTGACGCACGTCAGCAGGGACACACTCACCGCCCTCGCCTAACGAAGGGGCAGCAATCCTATTTGTGGTTGCTCCTCCGGAGGGTGAGCAGATTCCCATGGGCTGGTTGAGCGAGATCCAACGTGAACCCCATCAGCCAGTTCGGCGGGGTTGAAGCCGCGTCCATGTTCCGTTGAGGGGGCGTCTCCCCTGGTTTCTACCCGCGCCGGGTTCGATCAAAAAAAACCAAAAGACTCCGGAGAAATGGCTTCGGATCATCTGCCCGTTTGTGAACCGGCTTTCCTCTTTAAGAGAGAGAACGTGGGATCAAGAGGTCAAGAGGCCATGCCATGATGGACTGGCGCGGTTGGCGCGCTGGCCCGAACCACACGAGATGTGATCTCGAAATGGCTCTCAACGTTGCGGCCAGTGGTTCCTGCATCTGCGATGCACCAGAGTCACAAGTTCAACGTCCCAGTTATCTGG
>JABFEP010002582.1:0-25582 GCA_013618265.1 Fusarium albidum
CTTGGGCATTAAGGAGATAGGCCTGGTATTCTCTGGGGGCGGGGCTCGGCGTTGGCGCGGGCCTGGAAGACCCCATCGATCGAGCACTAGGTGCGCGTGTGGGAGCAGGGAAGGGCGGCACGGCTTCCGAGTGCATTGGACCAGGGCTCTCAGTGAAGCGGCTTGGGAGTGACGAGTTAGTTTCCGTCGTGATGCGGCTGGGTAAAGGTCGAGGGCCAAAGCCTTGGGACGAGATTGTAGATTGCGACTGGAAGTAGCTGGAATTGGCGTAGGGCAATGGTGGCATCTCGGGGACAGGAGGGGCGTTTCTTCCATAGTCACTAGCCTTTGACGTCGCGCGAGACGCATAGCTTGAGATGGACGTCGAAGTGCCAGTCCGTGACGGCGCAGGCCGGTTTGAATCCACGACGCCCGTTTCCATGCCCGCCGGAGTTCCTGGGTAAGGCGGCAAAGTGGCCATGGTGTCGTTGCGGTTCAGCATTGGGACGAACGAGTCTTTGCTGCTGACTGGGCCAAGGTTGGGCAGTGTGGCGGTCCGTTCCATGGGAGGCTTCTCGCCATTCTTCTTGGCTGCCTTGACCTCGGCCCTGAGTCGGTTGGCTTCCTCTCTAGCGAGGGCTTTGTTGACCGTCTTGGTGACAATCTTCATCAGGGCCTTGGTGACCTTGCGCTCACAGTAACCCGAGAGTCCACCATCGGCCCGAGGAATCCAGTGATAGAGGAAGAAGACCCAGAAGAGGACAGCCGCAAGAAGAAACAAGGCCGAGAATACCCAGATGACGACGGTGAAACACATGCCTGACAGGATTAGAGCTTGTTGGTAGTCCTCTTCCGCCAGGACTTTGATCTTATCAAAGAACCCAGTGATGGATTCTCCAACATTGTCCGAGTTGGTCAGAAGCTTAGCCTCATACACTGACTTGAGCGTGAAGGCATTAAGCACCTGACGAGGACCCGAGCAGAGAATGACCCGGATCCAGGCTACGAGAGTTAGCCAGAGGCCGAAGGGGCGGTCGGATTACTTACACTGAAAGCTGAAATAGGTGAACAGGGCAATATATTGTGCGCCTTCCTTACTCTTGGTGAGCTCGGCAAACACCAAAAACCGTTTCCATCCGTCAGAGCCCAGACGGACCGACTCCCATCGAACAGCAAGGCTGTCCAGATAGCACTCTGCGACATTGCCTCTCTTCATGACCCGGGCAGCACGAACACCCTCATATGCTAGGTTGATGAAGGAAAGGATGATGCAGATGGAGAAGATCCATTTCGAAACGTCAAAAGAAATAGCCGGGTCAATCTTGGAAGACCAGCGGTCAAATGCAAGCAGATTGACGGCGGTAAAAGTGTCGACAGCATAGACAGCAACAGAGATGATGAGCATGAGCCAAAGGTAGATGTAGGCCAAAAGAGTGCCGCATCCCCTACTCTTGAAGTCGCGAAGGTTGATATACTCCCATCTCTGGTCGGCAACCTGTTCAATCTGCTTCTTCCGGTGGCTTAGACAGCCCATGTTGTAGTGAATGAATGAATAACGGCCTGCCGAGTAGCGGTGTATCAAAGGTAAATAATGGCAGGTCAAGTCGGTTTGAATCCTCGCCAGCGAAGGTCAAATATGCTGCTATCCAGAGCAAAAAACAAAATGTCGAGATTTAGGAAATGAAGAAAAGATCGTTCATGTGTTTGTGCTGCAACCGGTGCGCGAGTGGGAGAAGACTTAATGTCTTGTTGGACACATGTCGCTGGCCGTGTTGTAGCTCGTGAAGTCGTCGAGGCGATGTGCAAAATCTCGTCAATAGAATCGGGGGCCGAAAGAGCGGAAGAAAAATATCCAGTCGTTTGGATGCTTTCGAGTGCAATAGCGACGATGAGATTGATCGCTACAGAGTATAAAGGCGGCGGCTGATTGATAATTGGTGGGCTGGCTTATTGTTCGAGGAGACAATGGAAAGAAACAGAATGGAATGAAAGAACGATGCAAACGGTACAAAAAAGAGGTTCAATCCAAGAAAAAGCCGTGCAGACCGTGACAATAGCAGGCTGGAAGATGGATGAATGAGACAAGTCTGGAATCATCAAAACGGAGAAGCGTGGGGAATGGAGAGGTTTCAAATGAAAGGGGACGGGATCGAGGAAGTCGCGCGGGCACCTGCGCCGCAACTCGAACCTGCCGCCGGTCTTCAAACCCGGGAGGGAGGGAGCGTCATGGGGCCGATCAATTGTGGGAGGTGCAACCCGGCCGTGGCGCCATTGCCTGCAGGTACCAAGCGCCCAGCCCTTATGCGGTTTAGCGCCCGGAGAAGTATTAATTACCAAAACTCCAAAAAGAGGAGGGACGTTTGAGAGAAATCATGTCCAGGGATTCATCTAAGCAGCTGATTGGTCTCGTGCGGGTTTGGCTTCGGGGTTGACAGCCGCTGACAGCAGCAGCTTCAGAGGGCCACAACCGAGGCCGCTGGCGCTGGATGGTGGCCCCCCCAATCATTCTCTCTGAGTGGCTGGCCTCTTTGTTCTGGTTCCTCCAACCGCCAGAAGGAACCCAAGAGATGCCAGAGAACGCGCCTCATCCAATCCAGATGCGTCAGACTAGGACAGGCGAATCAGCACGATTAACCGCCAACTGTCAGCAGCAGCGCGTGTTCTTTTTCTGCCCTCGATGATGGCGGCGGCAATAACAACAAACTTTGCAGTGTCTCCTCAATCAATTAATTCCACGCAGCCCCAAGCAGGTTCGGTGCTCCCCGGAGACCCTCAGAGACCCTTGCAGGGCCTCCAGCGACAGTTGAGGTTTCAGCCTAGTTGCATCACGACAAATCCCACAAATCCGTCTTCCTCTCGGGGGGATGAAACGTGCTAACTCTCGGGTTGCCTCCTCCGAGCCAATCTATACCTCAAAGCAGGAGACATGGTCGCACACAATGACGGAGAGGAGAGGACAGTCACGGTGCTTGTTGTCGGAGTTTTATATATCGTTCAATTGCGGAAAATTATAATCTGAAGCAATACCACTCTTGTCGGCGAGAGAGCGCGCCCTGACGACACGGGCTCCGAGGTTCCGATTTGCGCCAAAGCATTGTTCATTGTTGAGGCGACTGAAAGAAAGGGTCCCCTTGCAACCCGCTGGGGGCTGAGTTTATCGTGACGTTTCGGCGAGGGAAAATGCGGGTAAAGAGTGTGTGCACTGTGAGCAAGCACCACGTTTTGTTTGAAACAACCATCGCTGGGGTGTTCAAGTGAGAGTTGATCCTTGGCAAGGCAGCTTGAGCAGGTTGACTATCCGCATTCCATATTGCCATACGGATAACGGTACGGATAATTACAGAGTAGCTATCCGTACAATCGGCTTGACCTCTGCCAAGTGGCAGGCTGACATCGGGCGACGAATCCGTCTTTGTTGGAAGATGCAGCAAACTTTGCCACGGTCACTCCGACGAACAAAGGAAAATCCAACCAGCACAGACATGCATGCATCACTTCTTTCAATTCTTGGCGTAACCTACTGTTGGTGACTACTAACTAGATTCTTTGTTCTTTACCCAAAGGCATGACAAGTGTCCGCCCAATGTGAGGACCTCAGATGTGAATGAAAGATGGGTAGAATAAAACCCAGGCCCAGTCCTTTGTTGCTCTATTAAACGACAGCATCACCATCATCATCATCGTTTTTGCCGTTATGGGTTCGGAATCCGGCTCTGTTGTCAGCTCTGATGCTGCTGAACCATCTCACGGCTCCTGGGACGAACCTGAGGAGACAGTGTTCGAGCTCCTCAAAGAGATCGGCGACAATGTCTGGATTGCCGTCAGACGGGGAGACCCGCGAGGAGAGAAATTTATTGCTTGCCCAAGCCTGAACCCGTCAGCCAAACGCCTGGTGGAAGGCCCTTTTCTCTCCCAGTCGCATTACGAGGAGACCACGGCATTGCACCAGCTAATGAACAAGCACAACCAGGCCTACAGCATCCGTCAGATCCTCAATCATGAGAACCTGATCTCTCTTGTCGGATCAATTGACCACCAGCCCTTCACCAAGACCGGGGAACGGGACGATACTGAGCTGAACAGCGCTCACTTCCTGGTCTGGGACTTTTGCGATGCTGCCAACCTCAGCGCCCTTTTCCGGGAGAACCCCCACGATGGTTCTTCACGCTACATGCCCGAGTCCATCTGCTGGCACGTCCTCGTCTCCCTGACTCGGGCGGTGACCTACCTTCACGACGGCAAGCGGCTCTACTTTAACGAGTCGCTCTCCCCCTGGGTGCAGAAGACGTGGGTGTGTGCAGACCAGGATTGGCTTCCCATCCTCCACCGCGGCATCGAGCCGAGGAACATCTACTTCCAGCATCCTCGCGGCACCGAGACCTATGGACAGTGCAAGCTTGGAAACTTTGGCCAGGCGGCTGTGACAGGCCACGTCGTCAATGTCGAGAGGGAGCCGGACGACGCGGGCCAGCGGTCTCATGGCGTGGCCATGACTACCCGAGAGGGAACCAAGCAGCCACTGAAGACCACCCGATACAATTTCGTGACGGATCCCGAGGCTCTTGCAGAGGTGAAATAGCCCCCCGCTTTCAGAAGAAGAAAATACTGACCTCTCCCACCAGAAAGATCGCCCCTACACACTTGGCGACGAGATGTGGTCTCTCGGCGCCGTCGTCTTCACCATGATGACGGGTCTCGTGCCCACGTACCACTGCGAATTCTGCGGCTGTTCCCATGTCTACTTTTGCCGGGACGGGGGCTGCCTCGACAAGGACGCCGCGGCCAAGGGTTGCGAATGCCTCCTCGGCGGCTGCGCCCATCTGAGAGAGGAGCCCTGTGGCGAAGAGACCTCCCGATGGCCCGAGTGTCCCCTGGATCACAAATGCCCGGAGCCAAAGATCAACATCCACTCGCATCTGGCGCGGGCCAGGTACTCCAAGTCGCTGCGCACCATCATCAGGGAACTCCTGGAGTGGGATCCCAAGCAGGTCCGGAGCCCGTGGGCGCGGGTCGTCGATTTCGCGCAGATAGTGGAGGATGCGTACGAGGAGTGGAAGGAAGGGACTGAGGAGGGCAAGGAATACGTCGACATTGATGACGACATGGAGAGGAGATGGCAAAACGCTCAGGACGACTGGGCTTCGCCGCCCCTTGAAGAGAAGGCATGACTTTGGGCGGTATTAGCTGGATGCGATTTGACAATTCTCTTGCTCTTTAGGTTCTGACTCTCCATCTTGCACCCTTGGCTTTTGATTAGCAGAAACACCGCAGATCATCATCTTAAACATAAGGTCCTATGTACGTAGGTAGTTGACTCTCAGGCCTCGCCGGCTTTGAAACAACCAATGATCTTACACGACGCAGGCCAGCGCCTACGAACCAATTAGCAACCGCCGTAGCCATTACGGCATAGGGCCCGCCGTACTCTTGTTCCAGCGCACGTTCTGGCCCTTCCTCGGCCGCCACGTCCGCCCCGCCATCGGCTGAGCCCCCCCAGCCCGTGGTGTTTCCCCATCCATTCCATCCCATCGTCAGAGCTTCACACTTCACCATAGCTATCCCACCACCCTTCGCAAGACCGGTCATCACAGCGCGCACACCAAAACTGCCGAGCAGTGTTTCTCCCCCAACGATATCCAATCTCGAAAAGTGTGTCGCCCGCATTTTTCCATCCCATCTCGCTTCGGCACACTTTCAGTCTTCACCTTGCAGCAATGTCCATCTCGCACCCTACGCCTCCTCTCCTCCTCACCAAACGCCTCACGGCCTTCCTCCACGCGAACCAGACGGCCCAGATTCCCACGCTCCTTCTCACGACCCCCCACGGCAAGCTCCTCGCCCACTCGAGCCCGCAGCCCGTCGCCGTGCTCCGGACCCACGCCACCGTCGCGGCCTCCCTCCTCGCCATACACTCGACGTCCGCCCCGGCCCTCGCGTCCTCCCTGCCCGGCTCCCGGACGCCGGACCCCATCGGCAGCTCACCGCCCGACGAGGATGACGACCGGGACGATGACGGCGACGGCGACGACGACGAAGAAGACGACGAGACGACGGACCGCCTGTCGCGGAGCCAGCAGCTGGACTCGCACCGCTCCGCGAGGGGCAGGGGCATCAAGCCAGCCACCGTCACCGTCCAGCTCTCGAGCGGCACCGTCGTCATCCGCCGTCTGAAGTGCGGCCTCCTCTTTGTCTGCGTCGGACCCGCCAACCCAGACGCCGCTGCCGCCGCCGCCGCCGCGGCTGATCACAGCAACAACCACCCTCCTCCGCAAGGCGCAGCAAATGACCACACCCACGTTCCCGCTGGGGAAGCCTCGCACGTCGGCAGCCCAGGCGAGGCCGATAGCATCCTCAGCATCGGCGGGCAGACTACGGCGAGCCTCGAGAGCACCACGGGTACGGCCGCCGCCGTGGCTACCCTCCGCAGACACGCTGCTGAGCTTGCGCGCTGGCTCGACGACAAGCTAGGCACGCTCACCGTTCCAGAGGAGGGCGTAGGCGTGGAGTAGTAGAATGGGATGGGGCAGGATGCATTCAGTGGTTGTTGAGCTAGCATGGACGGCGTCAAGGGTCTTTTTATTTTTATATATCTTGAGGGACGACATTATCATAACGTCGAGCCAGTGCTCTTATTCTGTTCTGGCGTTCGGGGAATGAGATACTAGGTAGATACCAGGTCGATATCTATATATCACGAGGGATTTCTTTTGGCAGCTTGCCACAGCTCTGTGCTCGGTTTTGTGGGTATTTATTAATTTAAGAAAAGCCACACAAACTTGGCCGCTGTTGTATCAATGGGTGCTGACGGACTCCCTAAATTTTCGCCAATCCATAATCACTCGCGAACCTGACCACAACGCCTCGATATGCAGTATATGTAGACAGCCGCCAGTCCTGGGGGCTCAAACGCTTCCAAAAATAAGCAAAATATTTTGAGCAAGAATTGGTTGGGTGGGTGTCAACAGCTACTCGATGCTCATACGCATGATGCCGTCGTTGGTATCGATCATGCCCTGGAACCCAATCCGGCCCTTGCCGTTGAGCCTTCCCGTCACAGAGCTGCCGCCGGACAGGTTACCAGGAGTACTGCCAGATTCGCTCGGGGCACTGCTGCCGGCTTTATCACAGCCGTTGCTGCCCGGGCGAGATCCCCACGACATGCCGTCGCGCTGGAGGGGGCTTTGCATGATAGGGGAGTTATGGACGCTCATGCCAGGGCTGACGGCACGGCGCTTGAAGCTGACGGGGTCAAAGTCATCGTCCCGCCGACGCTTGCTGTTGATGCGACGGGTAATTTCTGCCGCACTAGGGGGTTGGGGGCCGCAATTCTGCGAGGCCTGGCGAGTGAGTAGGTTTAATGCTGGGCCAGACGAGTGACTTACAGCGGCTGTCCCGGCAGACGGGGAATCCATCGCAACGTCCTCGCTGACGCCCGACGAAGAACCCCGTGGGAGAAACGCTGCGGGTGGCGGCGTAGTTCTCGCGCCACCGGTGCTGCTGGACTCGGAGAAGGTATCCCAGAACGTCTTGCCCTTGGAATTCTTGATTGCATGCTGCTTGAAGCTGCTGGAGAGCCCCACGGCTGCATCCCCCATGATGTCGTCTTCGGGCACATCATTGAGGCCCTCTTGTTGGGTCAAACTCGGTGATGAAGGTGCAGTTGTTGTTTGTGTCGACTCGGCAGCGGTGGGTGGTATCCTAGGTTCAAGGTCCATGTCGCTCTCGCGGACTTGCTTGACCACCTCGGCTTCTCGTCGAGTCTCGGCCTCAGCCGGAGTGCTTTCCTCCATCAGAGCAGCTCGAATCCGTGCAAAGGTCTTGGTTTTAGGCTGTATTGAGTTAGCTTATACCCGCATAGACCGAGAATCTCGACTTACAAGAAGGTTTCCGCGTCGCGTCACGACGCGCCGGATAACATTGCGCTGACCATCTCCCAGCCCGTCGGCATCGCCCATGGCTCGTGCCTCGTCTGAATCTGCACCAGAAATGTGCAATTGATTCGCCTGCCAGCTGATGCTCTCGCGTCTGGCTCGTGCGGAATTGCTGGGTGGTGACTTGGACAGAGATGCACCGCTGAACCCCAGCCCCAGAGGCCCTCTGCTCTTCTTCTTGGGTTGTTTGCGGGGCCTTTGCCGTTGTTGGAAACTCATGAGGCTGTTCATTGCGGGGGAACCAAAGGTTCCACCAGACCCTTGAGGTCCCAAAACCGGACCAATCTTGTTGACCCGAGGAGTCGTCACGTAGGTCTCATCCATGTCCTCATCCATCAGATCATCATCATCTGAGCTGCTAGACGAATCGGAGCCGATGGCTTGAGTGCTTCCCACCGAGCTGCTGACGTTCATCTTTTCCTGGTTGCCCATGACAGACCACAGGGACGTTGATGTCTGCTCCGGTCCTCCATGGCGGCTCCTCCTGGTCGGGATGTTCATCGCCCGGCCACTGGCGGTGGGGGACGAGTCGGGGGAAGACTGTTCGGCAAGGGTCGAGTGATGCAGACTCGTAGCAGCACGGGAGAAGTCGAGGCCGCGGGAGCGACGGGGTAGGATATTGGTCGGTGAGGCGTAGATCTGGGAGTGGTCGAGCTTGGGGGAGAGAGGGGCGGGCTTGACATATGGGCTCGCGGCGGGCGGCGTGAACTCCCGGGGAGGCATCTGGATGGAGAAGCCGCGGGTCGAGAGGCCTGGGCGGCGAGGCGTCACGGGTTGGGGAGCTGGAATGCTGCTGTCATCCTTTGAGGTTCGGCGAGACGCTTCGACGATGTGTGGTGAGGGCGACAATCGGGAGGGAGTCGCTCCCCCATCGGACATGGATCTCGTTTTCAAGGGCGACCGGCCGTGCGTCCTAGGCAAGTCTGCTACTGCCTGGTCTTCCTCCATGATTGCAGAGTCGTGGTAATCGCCGACGAGGTTCCGAGGGCGTTCCATGATGGCCACGTAAGTTCGAGTCGCGGTTATCGGTGAGTGCGGTGTCGGCAGTAAAAGAAATGTTTCGTTTCGTTTTACCCGGCCCGATCGCAGGATATGGTCAAGGCGCGGTGGAAGCGATATTCGAAGAGCAAGTCATGGCATCACATGCTCCAGAATGGAATGGGAAATGAGCAGCAGTCGGGGGAGAAGTTGGAAATGATGCGGGTGGGAGAAGACGAGACGATGCGACGGGCATGAGTGGGCGGTTAAACAAGTAGCCCAGAGTAAATAGAGACGGGATCCCAGTAGTAGCGGATGCCCTTTTGGGTTTGGCTCGGTTGGGACCAACATTATTTAGAGTCCCACTCTGAGAACTGGCCCCGCATCGCAACGTCAGCAGCAATGAAGTCACTGTTGGAACGTTGTTGGGATGGGCTGTCTGCCTAGGTACTGTAGGTTAGGTAGGTAGATAAATAACTTGATTCTCTCCTTGACTCGGAAAGTCATGATGCCGTTTGAAGTTTGACAAGAATGGGTTTCTAATTCTCGGCAGCAAGGATGTCTTGTCCCTGGTCCTTCGTTGCCAGTCTCCAGATGCAAGGATACCAACCTATCGCTAAGAGTCGTGCCTGTCAGACGTGGAGAAGTCATGATGAAATTAGTAGAGCAGAAGCGACATTCGACCAGTCTTTGACCACAAAATTGACAAGTTCTAGCTAAGCAGTCCTGGGTGTTGTCCATTTCAGGGGCCACTGGCACTCGGCATTCAGTAATTCCAGTGGTCAATTCACAGCCCCAAGCGTCAGCGATGTTAATTAGATTGGCGATACGGAGTAGTAAAGGTAAATATACTTAATTATAAGCAAACCAAGTTCCTATAGAAGCCTAGTTCATCAGGAGACACTTCGTTGTGGAAAAGACTCAATAACTGCCGCATTGTTGATTTTGACGTCAGAATTATTCTTCACCTCGGGGAAGCTCCCGAAGTGGGGTTGCAGAGAGGAGGGGCATTCAGCTCACCACCAGAATTCAACATCTCACCTCGTCTGAAGCGAGACCCTCGAGACTCACATCTAATCCCCCACCCCCGATGAACGTTGCAAGAGCCGTTCAGCGCATCAGAGCACTCCAGAACGTCCTCACACGACCATCTCTGCCTCGCGTATTCGGTCCAGTCTCTGAACGCTCGAGACCGATCACCATGGCGGCCACCACGGACACCAACAACTACAAGTTCAACCACTCGATGCAAGTTACAGGTCAACTCCATTGGTTAGATGTGCCGCAAGCTTACACGCTGCAGGATTCGAGTCAAGGACCCAAAGGAGTCCGGTACGTCAGCAGATAACCTTGATGGGCTTAAACTATACGTTTCCCAGGCCCACTGACCAGGTTTCTAGTCAAGTTCTACGAGTTCCTGGGCATGAGCCTCGTCAAGAAGCTCGAGTTCCCCGAGAACAAGTTTGACCTCTACTTCCTGGGCTACGACTCGCCCAAGGCCCTCTCCCACGGCAGAAGCGCCTTTGACAGGCAGGGCCTGATTGAGCTGACACACAACCACGGGACCGAGAACGACCCCGAGTACAAGATCAACAACGGCAACAAGGACCCTCACCGCGGCTTCGGCCACACCTGCATCGCCGTTGACAACATCCAGGCTGCCTGCAAGCGCATCGAGGATGCCGGCTACCAGTTCCAGAAGAAGCTATCTGACGGCAGGATGAGGAACATTGCCTTTGTGCTCGACCCCGATGGCTACTGGGTCGAGGTCATCGCCCGGAACAACTACCAGGAGACCGAGGATGTCAAGGGGACGGATGTGTCGACTTACACCATGGTATGATAGGGGGGGGGGGGGACGATGTCCTATGTATGAACCTGCGGCTAACACATCGCTAGAATCACACCATGATCCGCGTCAAGGATGCCGAAAAGTCTCTCAAGTACTACAAGGATGTCATCGGCATGTCTCTGTTCAGAACGATTGAGAACCCCGATGCCGGCTTCAACCTCTACTTCCTGGGCTATCCTGGGGGCGAGCCCGTGACTGACGATGTCCCGTCCCGCGAGGGGTTATTGGAGCTCACCTGGAATTACGGAACCGAAAAGGACGAGAACTTTAGCTACCACGACGGCAACAAGGAGCCCCAGGGCTTTGGCCACATCTGTAAGTGCCAGCGGTTGCCAGTTTTTCCCCAACGACGGTGGCGGTGGCTGACATGGAATGCAATGCAGGCGTTTCCGTTGACAACCTGGAAGCCGCCTGCCAGCGCTTCCAGGACCTGAACGTGAGCTGGAAGAAGCGGCTGACGGATGGACGCATGAAGAATGTTGCCTTCTTGCTGGATCCCGATGGATACTGGATCGAGATTGTGCAGAACGAGAGATTTACCGGCCAGGACAACTTCTGAGTCTCAGAATGCGAGAACGCATATTATTCCCGCAACTCGGTGGAGCTTTGTAGATATTCCTAGAGCAGTTGTGCAATGTAAGCTCGCCCGGGAGGCGCAATCAGCAAGGGGCCGACATGCTCTACCCTCCGCCTGTTGGTGTGGGGAATGCAAGATTCATCTCCTGGTTCCCCCCCATTAAGCAACCACCGGGTGAAACCCCAGGTCCTGGGTAGATACCTAGATAATCATTGGGCGACGGGTTATGTCGCGTGGCAGATGCATCTTTGTCGTCTCTTTTCTCCAACCGGCCTGTCTCCCTCTGGCAAGACCGACACCCCCGGGAGGCACACACAATCACGAGCATGGATCCTTCTCCAGTCGAACCCCACGACGGCCCGTGGCTTGCAGTAGTTCCGTACGGGGAAGTGAGGGGTTAGGGCGTCCTCGAGCGTCAGGCTAAACTCTCTTCTCCAAGCCCGCATATCCCACAGCATTTGATGGTTGCGGCGGCCCCCGCGTCGCCTCCGTTGCTGTGACGCTGCCTACTTCTCACCTCTCACAACCTGGCTGCCCCGTCAGCCCGTTGCCCGTGCAGCTGTTGCGGGCAGAAAGGAGCGAGACCCCCGCGCCAAAAAGGGCATTCAATCATTTCCATTCGTGGGGTTGCTTGGCGTGGGGAAGAGGCGACCACCGGCTGAGACTGTAGACGGGAGCCGGCATTTAATCTTGCGCCATGTTTATTCTATTACTGAGGGGATTTACACTTGGACACTGGATCCGGTCATCAAGGCTGGGCTGGGGTCTCTGGGATTGGACCGAAGCAGTATAGAGTAAGCGGTGGCGGTTCATCTCTCTCTCTCTCTCTCTCTGCTCAGAGAGGACAAAGGCCGCTTGGGTTAAAAAGGGGGGGACGGACGTCATTCCCGGGGCCTTTACTTGTACCGGGTCGTCGCCCCCTTCATTCTTACTTGCCTTTTGGTAAAACCTACTGTAATTCCTGCTTCTTCTTGCCGAGAAATCTTGCTATATAGAAATCATTTTGAGCTCACACCATGGCCCCCTCTGCTACTCTTGATGCGTCACCGAGTGGGAGTCTAGACCGTCCCCGAATCCTCGTCCCGGAAAAGGTATCCCCGGACGGTCTGGCCCTGCTCACTCCTCACTTTGACGTTGACAACCGCAAAGGTCTGTCGCCGGCCGAGCTCGTCAACCTGATCCCCAACTACCACGGCCTGATCGTGCGCTCCGAGACGCAGGTCACGGCCGAGGTCCTCCAGGCCGGGAGGAAGCTCCGGGTGGTGGCTCGCGCCGGGGTCGGGGTCGACAACATCGACGTGGCGACGGCGACGACTCAGGGCGTCATCGTCGTTAACTCTCCGTCGGGCAACATCCTCGCGGCGGCGGAGCACACGATCGCGCTCCTCCTCACGACGGCCCGGCACGTGGGCCAGGCCGACGGCAGCGTCAAGGCCGGCCAGTGGGAGCGGAGCAAGCTCGTGGGCGTCGAGGTTGGCCGCAAGACGCTCGGCATCATCGGGCTGGGCAAGGTGGGCATGAACGTCGCGCGCATGGCAAAGGGCCTCGGGATGACGGTGGTGGCCGTCGACCCCTTTGCCAGCGCCGACATGGCTCGGCAGGCGGGCGTGGAGCTCGTGTCTGGACTGCAGGAGCTGCTCCCGATGGTCGACTTCCTGACCATCCACACGCCGCTGCTGGCCACGACGCTGGACATGATTGGCGAGGAGGAGCTGAGGCAGATGAAGAAGACGGCGCGGGTGCTCAACGTGGCCCGGGGCGGCGTCTACAACGAGGCCGCGCTGATCAAGGCGCTGGACGAGGGGTGGATCGCGGGGGCGGGCATCGACGTCTGGTCGTCGGAGCCCCCGGCGGCGGGATCGGCAGCCTCCCAGCTCAGCAAGCACCTCAAGGTGGTTGCGACGCCTCACCTGGGGGCGTCGACGGTCGAGGCGCAGGAGAACGTGTCGATGGACGTGTGCACGCAGGTGCTACAGATCCTCCGCGGCGGGCTGCCCACCAGCGCCGTCAACGCGCCCATCATCATGCCCGAGGAGTACCGCAAGCTGCAGCCATCCGTGCAGCTGGTCGAGAAGATGGGCCGCCTGTACACGCAGCACTTTGTGCACAACAAGGGCCTCATGATGGGGGCCCGCCGGTTCGAGCTCATCTACCACGGCGACCTGGCGAGCATGTGCAACACCAAGCCGCTGTTCGCCGCCCTGGTCAAGGGCCTCGTCTCGTCCTTCAGCGACTCGCACGTAAACATCGTCAACGCCAACCTCATCGCCAAGGAGAAGGGCATCGTCATCAGCGAGACCCACTCGGGAGACGCCCAGTCGACCTACGCCAACCTGGTGACGCTGCGGGCCTACCAGGCCGGCTCCTCGGGCGGCGTCGCCCAGGTGATCGAGGGCTACGCGAGCGACGAGCGCATGTTCATCTCAAAGCTCGGCCGCTTCAACGGCGTCTTCACCCCCGAGGGGACCCTCATCATCCTGCACAACTACGACGAGCCGGGCAAGATCGGGGGCGTCGGCATGGTTCTCGGCGTGCACGGCGTCAACATCAAGTCCATGCAGGTCGCAAGCCTGGATCCCGCCGCGTCCAGAGGCATCGAGACTCCGCCCGATCCCAAGGGCGACGAGGCGCTGATGATCCTCGGAGTCCATGGGTCGGTGAGCAGCGAAGTGATGGAGGGGTTGAGGAACTCTGAGGGTGTGCTGGATGTGAGCCTGCTCAAGTTGTGATGAGATCTCCATCTACAGGGCATGCATGGTTCAGTTCCCGAGAATACGCGGATGAGAGCCATGTGGAGCCATCCCTTGCTTGCAATCCACGATTGCCGCCCCTGGGTCTGGCATTGGTCGATAAGGGCCGTTAGATTATAGATGAAATACCTTGCATGTTTTCACCTTCATCCTCATTACTGATTGAAACCACGGAATATCTACCCAATAGTAATTGAGAACAAGCGCGAAGGGGAGCATGACCTCATCCAGCTTTAGCGAGGGGCTTAGACCCGTTATCCTGCCCCTGCCTTCAAATCCGATGATTCCAGTCGCCATCAGCCCAGGCCAAGCCCAGCTGCAATTTATTAGCCGTAAATTAGGGCGGCGCAGCAGGCTGCAGCCTACTGTTGGTCGCTGTAACTTTACGGCTCCAGTGGGCCCCGTTAGAGTCTATCGGGGGATTTAGACCCTGAGCGAGGCTCCAGCCGGCCAATCACAGCGTCCCCCAACACCAGCCAGGTTCTCCCCTGTTGGCGTCATCGGCTTGAAGAACTAGCCACCGTAATACGTCGATGCTCTTATAGCTCGAACCGTTCGTCCATCCCGGAGCTCTCTCGACTTTCCTCATCACCATACCTCGCCGTTGGTGCGAAGGGTTGCGACGCTCGACAGACACAAACGACGACCGCGATTCCGACTATAGTTCTTTCCAGTCCTTTTTTTCCCCCCAAGGTTATTCTTCTTCTTCATAACTTTCCCTCCCGTCTGGGACATTTTACAGCCACGATCGCGGGGACCTTTTCGCAGCGACTAACCCGAGATTATTTAATTCGCGTCCGATAAACAAGGGGGCGACAAATTCACGGCTCCCAGCAATTTTTCACACTTGTCAACGACGGCATTGGGGGGCGTCGGACGAGGCTTTTGGACAAAAACTCTGCATCCCAACAACAACAATGCGACGTGCATCCCGATACCACTCGGTCCGACCGGCCGTCATTGGCATGGGCCGAGTCTTCGGCGCCAGCTTGACGGCCGTGTCGGCGTATCCCATCGGTACCGAGGGACATAGTGTTCATGAGGGCGACGGCCAGAATCTCTGGATGCTCGGTATCGCCTCAATGGCTCTAGTGCTTCTTGGTGGCGCCTTTGCCGGATTGACGATTGCGCAAGTTTCCCCCTCTCTTGTCTTGGCAAACACGACGCTGACCGGCCACCAGGTTGATGGGACAGGATAGCATCTACCTCCAGGTCCTCTCGGGCGACCCTGCGGAACCGCATCACAAGAACGCAAAACGGGTGCTAAAACTATTAAATCGAGGAAAGCACTGGGTCTTGGTCACGCTGCTGTTGGCTAATGTCATCGTCAACGAGTCCTTGCCCGTCGTGCTGGACCGGACTCTTGGCGGAGGCGTTGCTGCCGTTGTTGGCAGCACCATCCTTATCGGTGCGCAGCCCGCGGGTTATTTCAGTCGGCATCGCTAATCTCTTGCAGTCATCTTTGGTGAAATCGTCCCGCAGTCCGTCTGCGTCCGATACGGCCTCCCCATCGGCGGATACATGTCGAAGCCGGTTCTCGCGCTCATGTACCTCACGGGCCCGATCTCGTGGCCCATCGCAAAGCTCCTCGACTGGATCCTGGGAGAGGACCACGGCACCGTGTACAAGAAGAGTGGACTCAAGACCCTCGTCACGCTTCACAAGTCGTTGGGCGAGCTCTCGGAGCGGCTGAACCAAGACGAGGTCACCATCATCACGGCTGTCCTGGATCTCAAGGACAAGCCCGTGGCCGAGGTCATGACCCCCATGGACGATGTCTACACTCTTTCCGAGGACCACATCCTCGACGAGAAGACGATGGATGATATTTTGACTTCCGGATACTCGAGAATCCCCATCTACCGCTCCGGATCCCACAAGGACTTTGTCGGCATGCTCCTCGTCAAGACGCTCATCACCTACGACCCGGAAGATAAGATCCCCGTCCGCGATGTCCCGCTTGGCGCCATTGTCGAGACCCGCCCCGAGACGAGCTGTCTGGACATTATCAACTTCTTCCAGGAGGGCAAATCCCACATGGTGCTCGTCTCCGAGTTCCCCGGCTCTGACCACGGCGCTCTGGGCGTTGTCACTCTGGAGGATGTAATTGAGGAGCTGATTGGAGAGTAAGTCGATTGTTGAAGCTCGCCCACGCTGAGATACGTTGCTGACCACGACCCGATCAGGGAGATTGTTGATGAATCCGATGTGTACGTCGACGTTCACAAGGCCATCCGCCGCCTGAACCCAGCGCCCCGAGCCCGCCGCATCCACGCCAGTGCTGCTGCCGTAGCTGCCACCGCCAGCAAGAAGGCGCCTGACGCCACCATTCTGGTCGACGTTGCCGAGCATGACGAGATGCCCAGCATCGAGACCGCCTCGTACCACAGCAACTACGAGGGTGGATTCCACAACGCCGCTAAGACGGCCATCCACATGAAGCGAAGGACGTCTGACGGTGGCGGCATCGAGGGCACCCCGGTCGTAGTCAAGGCGAGCCTGGACGAGATGAGGCAGCAGCTCCGCCTGGGCCCCGCCAACCGAGCTGCCCGGCCGCTCAACAACACGCGCGGCACCGTCTTCAAGATCAAGCAGGGTCTCGGCGCGAACCAGCCTCAGGGCCTCGCCGCGGACACCGCAGGTAGAATGCCGCCTCGGGCGGCGTCCCACATGGGCTTTACGAATCCCCAGCGGATGGCGGGGGGCCACGAACGAACCCCCTTATTAGGTGACGACCACGAGGAAGCTGTGGACGATGACGAGCAAAACGGGCACAAGATCAACGGGACGAATTAGGCTGGGGGAAGAAATCCGAAGCTGTATGACGATTTGCTTCAAGGACGAAGCTGCCAGATGGGCATGGGCTGTATGTATGTATACCAGCGCACCGCACTTTGCTCATGCTTGAGAAGCATTGGAGGCTACCATAGTGGGTGCTGCAGACCTGGACGGACCATAATGTCGACTACAAATTTCGTAATGATACGCTTGTTTTTACTATCTTTGTGGTTTGGAGTCTCTCAATCATACCAGATGGCATTCATGCCAAAGCCAGGCTCGGGGGTCCTCACCCTGGCGACGCGCGCGAGGAACTCGTCCTGCCAGCGGTAAATCTCCAGCCAGCCCTCCTGGTCGTCGGTGATGGCGACCCACTCGTCGGTCCAGGGGCACGGCGCGACGGCGTTGCTGTGGCCGCCGCTGGTCGGGGTCGGGTTGAGCAGGATCTGGCGCTCGATGGCGCCCGTGGGCGACAGTGCGAAGGCGGCGACGTAGCCCGTCAGGTCGAACGAGTTTGCCCGCGACGAGGCGAAGAGGTACTTGGCCGAGGAGGAGAGCACGCACACGTCTGCGCGGTACTGGGTCCAGCGGTCGGGGATGCCGGGCGGGATGAGCGGGTAGCTCCTGTGCGTGTAGACGGGGAGGTGGGTGGCCGGGTCGATCAGGTACTCGCAGATACGGTTGCCCTTCTCCATGAGCGCGTAGAGGTAGTTCCCCGAGGGGTGGAGGGCCACCCAGCGGGGGTGATCGCGGGGATCCGGGCAGTCGACTGACCCCACGAGGTCGAGCCTTGGATCTTTGTCACTGCCGTCGATGTCGCGACGACGATGAACCCAGAGCTTGTTGGCTCGGAGGTCCGCCGAGTAGAGGTGCTTTTCCTCTTGGTCAAAGACCATGCCGTGGATGCCCGTGTCGGGCTGGTAGTCGTAGTTCTGGACATTGTCGACGAGGGCGCCGGTGGCCGGGTCAGTGGAGAAGACGGCTCCGCGGCCGGCATGGTCGTAGAAGGGGTTGCAGTAGACGCTGTACGGGGGCTTCTTCGCGGCTAGGAGGAATATGGCGCGGGTGTTTGTCGATGAAAGGGAGGCATCAGCTGGGGGGTGTTAGTCTGTGTGTGTGTGTGTGTGTGACAGCGAGAATGAGGGAGAGAAAGACCTACGATGGTGTTGCATTGGGTGAGAGACCTGGTGGGTGATGGATGTGGGCGACTCGACGGCGAAGCTGGACCACTTTTTCATGGCGGCGCCGTAGATTGCTTTTCGATCATGCTGCGACAATTGAGTTTGAGGGAGTGAGAGAAGAGACACAGAGACCATACGCTAAACGTCATCCATGAGATGGGCTCGTCTTTGGGAATCTCGGTCCGCTTGACGAGCTTGAGGGTCAGGGCCTCGTCGTCAAAGGCGAACGTGAAGATGGCGCCTGGAGGGGTCCAGGTGCCGACCATGAGGTGGTGGACGGGCATTCTCGCGGAGATGGGGGTTGCTCTGAAGAATCTCGAGACGAGTGAAGGCCTCATGTACAGATGACTGATGTCAATTGAGCAACGATGTCAAATAGAGAAAAAGACGCTCAAAAAGACATCCAGCACAGGAATTATTAGAGGGGCAGCGGGTTAAACATTTATCCTACAAAGTCCAGCCCTTTTGAAGCCGATGAGCGCGGGTCCTGAGCCGAGATCTTGGGGTTCGAGATGTGTGCATGGGGAAAAGACCGGCTCCTCCTCAATGGTGGAGAGGGTTTTCGGTAGCGGATGGCGGCAGATGGGCATGACGGGGAAATAGCATAGTGGTCTTGTAGGTTCCGAGGGGGTTGACCATGCATGATTTGTCTGGACAGTCTGACAGCTGAAAGTGTTCCCGGTTGAGGAGGTCGAGTCTGTGGAAGTGCTAACTGAAAATCCAAGTTATCTAGGTGCATCAACAGGCTCTTTGGGTTGGCATGATGGTCGGCACCCACCATGACACCTTGGCAACAACTCCATCTCTTCCCGGGCAACTCGACGGGAGAATTGGAGAATTAAAGAAAAAGGCCAAAATTAGCAGCATTAAGGGTAGCCTTGTTTTTCATCTTCTTTCTCTTTCTTTTCCCCCCTCTCCTCGCAGCCACTTGCGGATGACCACGACCTCTTGCGTCTCTGTGCATCCGTCGCCGTCACCGTCGGTCACGGTCACGGTCACGGGCGGCCGATAAGATAACCACCTCGTGTCTCCCCGCCAACGGCCGTTCCCAGATAAACAATGCACACATGCAAATCCACCTGCGCAACGGCCTGACCGACCTGTCTATCACTTGTCAACCACCTGCGTTCCCCGGTTTTATTCTTCAACTTCTTTCCTCGACCGCAATGGCCAAGTCTTTTGCCTAGCATCGTTTTATTATTTTGCTTCTCGTTTCACCGTCGGTGAGATAGAGTTGCTTTTTGTCTTTTTTTCTCTTCATCCCCTTCTTCGCCCTCATGTTCTTTTAACCAAACCGTCCCCTTCATCGACCATCCTCCTCCCCCTTCTGTTCTTCGCTCGTCGCTGCCAAGGACAAGACGCCGCTTGCCTTGATCAATCAGTAGCGTCGCTGGCTGGCTCTGTGCCTCTGACGAGAACAATGCAGCAGGGCGAGTTCAGCAGCTTCGAGCCGAGTCGGCGGCCACGACCCAAGTCGTCCATGCTCGAGTTTATCCACCGTCGCCAGACCTCGAACGAAGACCACGTACTCCAGGGCCCATACGACGGCGGCATGTCCCCGGTGCAAGCTGGAATCATGGCATTCTCCAACCTCTCCAACCCCGGTGCTCTGGGTGAGCTGCAGCGCAACCAGCAAGATCCTGCTGCTCGACTCCCCAGGCATACCCGAGACGAGCGAGACGAGCGCGGCCGATCCCGGTCCCCGACAAAGACCAGCTTTGGCAACTTCACCGTCATCACCGCCGCGGGCAAAGATCCCAACGGGGCCAAATCCCGTGACGTTTCGCCGACAAAGCCCAAGAAGTCCAAGTCTGGAACCAACCTGGCCGGGCTGCTCAAGCCCAAAACCCTCAAGACTCTCGGAAGGTTTGGGTCCGATGAGGACGTGAACATTTCCAGGGACAAGGAGAACAGAAAGCCTGACGAGCCGGTGACTGCACCCGCACCCGCACCTACGCCCATATTCGCCCAATTCACGTCCAACCCGCTGTGCCAAGAGCCACGGAGCGGGCGTGCGAGCATGGACGGGGGAAGAACACCCAGCGACCAGGACATGTACATGAGCAACCGCCCTGCCGTCAAGGAGAGGCCAAAGTCTTTTCATCCCATGCACAACAGGATGGTTTCACCGCCCTCGCCGACAAAGGCCCGTTTTCAGAACGAGTCCCGAAAGGGCTCAAAGGACTCGACCGAAGCCAAGAGCAAGACGAGCCGCGGTAAGATGTTCAGTGCCTTCACTACTTTTGGCCACGGTCGATCCAAGTCGACATCGGCCGCGGCCGAACCGGCCGAACCGGCGCTGAACCCAAAGGATATCGACAAGCACCTCGAGGCCATGCTGGACCGACGAAACATCCCAGAGAACCAGAGGTACAAGATGCGAAATTTGAGCGACACCATCAAGATGGAGTTTATCCGCCAGGACTGGGCCGAGATGCAGGCTGCCCGGGGAGAACGGCCCTGCTCCACTGACAGCGTCCACAGTGCCGAGGCATCAGCCATTGCTGCGGGCGCAGCGAGCGCAGACGACAAGCCAAAGCGGTCGCGAGGGAAGAGCTTCACCCTGTCCCGAGGTCGCAAAGAGGGCAAAGAGCCCAGTTTGCCCATGAAGAAATCCAAGGGAGACGGGACGCTTGGTCGCCACTTCAGGAGCAAGTCGACGGATAGTGTTGTCAGCGAGGGTCCTCCTGGCTCGAGCGGCTCAGCTTCCAACTCTGGCATTCTTTCCAAGATCAAGCTCCAGCAAGGGCCAGGCGACTATGTCTCGTATCTGAGAAAGGTTCAAAAGCCCGAGCTTGTCGAGGTCGGCAAAGTCCACAAGCTCCGGCTGCTGCTGAGGAACGAGACCGTGGCGTGGATCGAGGATTTCATCCAGCAAGGCGGCATGAAGGAGATTGTTGGTCTGCTCAACCGCATCATGGAGGTCGAGTGGAGGTGAGTGAGTCGAGTCGTGCCTGCTGGCCGTTGCTGATAGTATCGCAGAGAGGAGCATGAAGATGCCCTCCTTCACGAGAACCTCCTCTGCCTCAAGGCGTTGTTGACGACAGCTCGCGCCATGGAGTACCTGGACACTATCCAGAGCGATCTGTTTCCCAAGCTGCTCCACATGCTGTTTGACCCCGAAAAGAAGGGACCTAGCGAGTTCACGACTCGCAACATCATCACATCTGTATTGTTCACCTACATCGAGTCGGCAAGCCCCACTGAACGGGTCACGAGAGCCAAGAGCGTCCTCTCCCACATGCGAGATCCCGAGCCCAAGGAAGACGAACGCCCGCTACCATTCGTCCTGGAAATGAGACAGGATAGACCATACCGCGTCTGGTGCAAAGAGGCCGTCAACGTGACAAAGGAGGTCTTCTGGATCTTCCTGCACAACGTCAACGTCGTAAATCTCCCCTCCGAGCTACGGCCGTCACCAACGGATGAAAGCCCGAGCCCATACACCTATATGCTTCGGCACTTCCCTCAAGAGCGGCCCCCGGTCCCGGCAGCGCCGTACGTGGGCGGCGTGGAGTGGGATGCGACCAACTATTTGGCATCCCACCTGGACCTCATGAACGCGATCCTGGCGTGCACTCCGACCGCGGAGGAGCGCAACACTCTTCGAGCACACTTCCGCATCTCTGGCTGGGAACGCTGCCTCGGCGGCAGTCTACGCTTATGCAAGGAGAAATTCTATGGCAGCGTACACGATGGTCTTCGCACGTGGGTCGCGGCGGCCGCTGAGGATAACTGGAACGTCAAGGACGTGAGGTACGGGCCACCGCCGGACACTCGTGCTTCGCCAAAGAAAGCTGGGGATGCCCAGAAGAAAAAGGTTGAGCCGGCACCAAAGATTGAGATTCCCAAGCTTGACTTGGGCCTGGATAAGCCGCCAGTACCAAAGAAGGACGGGTGGCTGGGGTGAAATAAGAAGACACGCTGTGACTGTTTGTATCAGAATGGCATGTCTTTTCCTTTCTTTTCTTCTGTGTATTTGGGAAGTAGGTTTCATTGTTGGTACTCAGGGTTGCGGTTTGCTTTGATGATAGCATGTTAATGAACTGATGACACGGAGCCGTATTGAGCTTGTGATTGTCGAGCCATTCGCTCTCTTCAGAGTCGGTTACGGTACAAAGGCATTCGTGGTGCAAAGCCCATTTCTCGGTGATGTCCAGGATCATGTGCAAGCGAGTGAGCTTATGCGGTGTGAAATGTGTCTTCGGGCCAACCCTCGCAAGCCCTTGTCAACGAAAGCGAGTCCCTGACGGACGATGTGGTCCCTGAGCTTCGGCTGTCATTCCAGCATGGTGGATCACAGATTGCTTCTGTGAAGTTTAAAGGCTTCATGGACGCTCATTCCCTTGAGGACATCCTCCTTTACCTTGTTATCGGCCGACGTCAGCTTGGGCAGTAATTCGAGCACCGCAGAGACCTTGTCTTGAGGAATGACCACGACCCCGTTGATTGGATCGCTAAATGCGAGGTCGCCGGGAGACACCACGGTACCGTCGATGTCGAGAGGTACCTGGGTCGCCCAGGGCACGCTTCCGCCACCGACTCCCACAGTGGATAGCCCACGGGCCCAGATCTGCAAGTCTCAGAGTTTGACAGGGAAACTGGGTTCGTGGGACTCACAGGCAGGGAGGTGCTCTTTAGTTCCTCGATATCCCTGGCGCGGCCCGCCACGACAATGCCCTTGGCTTGACAAACCTTCATGCGAAGGGCCATGATGCCCCCGCAGACGGCATTCTTCTGACCGTCTGGCTGCTTGAGAACCACAATCGTCCCCGGGTGAGTCAGGTCAGCCCAGTGAACTCCTTTGGGAATGTTCGACGGCGGTTCCGAGAGGTCGTGTCCCTTTAGGGCGAATAAGACGGTCGAGACTGGTGCAACGGTAACCGAAGTCGGCTTGTCCTCCGGGTGACTATATAGGTTTAGGTCGGCGACAAAGCCGGCCCCGGGAACTTTCAGTTTGAGGAGTGCATCCGAGATGTCGCAGGCGGAGTAGTGCTGGAGCTTGGCTATGTCTTCAGCTCGAGAACCCATGGCAGTCGGATTGACGTCAGACCCTAGGCAGAATGGCGCCGGCGAATCAAGCAAAGGTGGGCGGGCAAGTCGGTGAATAGTAGTGATAAAGGGTGATGTGGTCGCCAAGGTATTTGTAAGTATCTGTGGTGTTGTAAGAGTTCGTGGTTGGCATCTGAAGTCCTCCCGCCCCGATAATCGTCCGGAGGATCAAGGTTACGATGGAGCCAAGCAGGCTCCGTAACTCCGGAGTGCCCATCAACCCGGCCATCCAATCAGGGCCGGTACCGGCACATGTCTGGATGTGCGCCCTGGCCCGAGATGGTGGGGAGAGGCCAGAAGCCAATGACGAAGACGTGGGATTCCGCCTAGAGCGGAAACCATGATGAAGCTTGATGCGAAGCAATCCTGTCGTTGCGGCTGCAATGCGTGCGGCTGCCGATTACCCTAGGTAGCTTAGGAGCTTCGGCGGAACAGGGTTGTAGATGACGTCTCTTATCGACACTTTTCCCCTCTTTGATGCCTCACACTAGAGCTCTGAAGCGGGGGGGCGGTTCGTCACGGAGTACGGCCGACGGAAGCGCATTGACGTTGGCTATCAATTCCAGTCCAGGTATCAATGGTGACGAGGAGGCTCAGCTCGCGAGCAAGTTCGTGACGTGTCGAGGTGCGCAAGTTAAGGTAAGATGTGACGAATAGGCTCATCCAGGATTTGCGGACGGCCTCTCCCAGCCGCGATTGTCGTTGAATTGCTTGGCCTGTCGAGTCATGATGAAGCATTCTTACCGGGTTGACGGTGTTTCAGGGAAGGTTGAGAATATCAACCCCGCCTTGTAAGTAAGCGACTGAATCTGAATGGCGAGCAAAGGCAGGCGCGTCTGCAGGGCTCACAAGGGAACGAGGGAGGGGTTTAAAAGGCGCAGGACTAGGTACTCACGTACTCCAAAGGACGCTGATCGTCCTCGTCCTCGTCCTCGTCCTCGTCATCCCATCATCCCATCCTCCTGTTCCTACAGATTCCGAGATTGGTGATGATTACCAAACTACTCTACTATACCCAACCCAGTCCTCTTATAGTCCAATTGCTGCGTTGTCATGCAAGTGTATCGCTCTCTGGAGGCAGGAGGCATGAGGCATGAGGCATGCGGCAGCTGCCCAACCTTCAGGCCGCATGGGGCACTCCAGGGTCCGTACAACCTGATGCAAGGCGGTGCACCGTTGAGATGGGCCTGGGATGACATCTTTCTACCACCTTCTACAGCCCAGCTCGTAGGCTCGGCTTGACTCGACTTAATGCACTGGAACCTGATTCCGAACATCGCGGTACATGCAATAGCGCGCCTGTGCTGCCGATATCAGCTGTTGTCGACTGCTTCTAGACATTTAGACCCTTCTAGTCATGTTGCGGAGCGGGGCCGCGGCAGGATCCATTGTTGGAGGTAGGTGTGTGCTGTTGGTCTTGATGCTGATGAGCTTCCAGCCGCCTCCAGCCTCCAGCCTCCATTATATGAAATGGGCGAGAGGGAATTGTGATGCTGATCAATTCCCTCTGGACGAGACCCCACGCAAGACGAACTACAAGGTCCCTTCGGCACCTGGGTCGGGCGAACTCACTGGCGTTGGCTCGTTGGATGGTCAGGTTCCCGAGAGTGACCTTCGCAACATGCTATAGGTTCATCAACAAGGCAATCCCGGTAGTCCCGGTCCTGAGACCCAGGCGAATGCGGTCCCTAATTGCTGGAGCCAATGCAGCTAGACGATGCATACCATAGCAGCTATGGTAGGGTGCGGGAAGAGTGGACGGCTGACCCTCCTCTGAGGCATCGTGATTCACAGAGTGGATGATCAAATCAAGTCGAATTTGGCGAGGAGCCAGGCGCCTCCGCATCAAGCATCACCGGCTGTATCGCTGAGTTGGGCTGAAGTCGAGTTGGTGGATGCCGGGGCATGGGTACAGTCTAGGGGAGTCGGGTGATGGGCCTGATGTTGACAGGCGACAGGCCACATTGCGGGGGTGTATCCGACGAGGATCGAGAAGGGCTGTTTGGATTTGATCGAGCGAGATTGAGCCCCAGAGCGTCCTAGGCCGCGGAGTCATGATGGAGTCGAGATGCGCTGGTGTTATCAAGGGTGCCATCACGGCCACACGTTGCGTCGTTGAGGGTCGCCCTCGGAGCCGGAAAACGCGGATGATCGACTAGAGGTGCCGGATCTACGGGCGACGATAGAGGCAACCGTCCAGGAACGATTGAGGTACCCCGGAATATTAGTTGATCCGTCTAGGACCCCCCCTCTAGTATAGCTAAATTTTATATGTTAGTGACGAGGCCCTAAAGAGGTTCGTATATATTTTATACATATAAGACTGTTGTAACTAATAAGGGTAATTATCTAAAGTATCTTCTATATAACTACCTACTAATATAATTTTACTAGTAAAGCTAATTAAATATATATTTAATTATTCTATGCCTTACTTTAGTCTATATAAGCGCCTATAAATATATACGCGTTAATTTTTACTTGCTATAACGTGCATGATAAGC
>JABFEP010002590.1:0-12964 GCA_013618265.1 Fusarium albidum
ACGAGGTGAGTCGGCATCTCGGTCGGCGCATGGGACGGTGGTTCGCCTGGAGGGAGGCGAGTAAGGCCATCGGGAGGGGAGGCAGCGTCGATCGGCTGGTGCTGCTGGTGACCGACAGCCTCGGCCGCAGCAACGGCGGCATGCTGGAGGGCCTGGGGGCTGTGGATCTGGTGGTTGATGGCGTGGGCGGCGTCGCTCGCGGCCTGGAGCATCTCCAGCCCATTGCTCGCGTACGCGTGGGCGGTCGCGTGCGACGTGGGCGAGGGGGGAGGAGGTGACCCCGACATGACGATTGGGGACGGCAGGCCGTCACGCGGCGTCGGGCCTGCGACGGGCGGCGGCTGCGCGGAGCACGGAGGCTCGGCGGCGGAGCTGGGGGAGCGGGACCCTCGAGAACGGGCCCGGGATTCCGGACTCTGGATTCTGGATGGTCGATGGCGCTTCGCGATGGCTGATTATCGGCGGATTCCCGGGTGAGGGAGGGTGTTGAAGCGAGGTGCGGCCGATGAGCCGAGAGAGGAGAGTTTGTGGAGGATGTCATCACGTGACTTTGCGATTCACGTGCTCGCTTATCTAAGCGAAACCTTCACCCCAGCTTACCCTAGATCGCATCGAAATTTCAGGAACCTGGTAGCTCAGTCAATCGATGCGAGATTCATGCTGAGACCTAAAATCTAGATCTTGCTTCATATCCAGGGTATCCCTTCACGGTTATTGCTCGCACGATGCATGCACTCTTGTCACATGAAAGAGTGCGTGTCGCAGCACTCCAGTTCTCTCTCTCAAACACACCTGGAGTTACGGAGGCGTGGGGTCTCCCGTGGCTCGTGTGAGAACCCCGTACAACAGTTATCCGACGCGAAGAACTAGAGAAGGGTTTGAAGATAAAACTAAGTAGCATATGTGCTATCCTTGGGGATCAAGCTTTCAAGGCATCCCCATCTTGCAGTCGGCCATGGCGCATCATGGGCCTAGAACTCGGCTGCCTACTCGCGGCCGCGGAACCCCGGCGTTCATCTGATGATCGATCCTATCGGATGGGGGATCTGGCATCATCTGGTCCTTGCTTGCGGCCGAGGCACACGGACGAGACCGATCAGACCGAATTGCCGGCCGGCTGCTGCGGCGTTCTAGAAGGGCGGCGAGCAGCAGCAATGGGATTTCGGAGGCGATTATTCTCTGTCCTGGGTCTATCATGGGTACGTTTGAGCTGATCAGTGGCCGACTTGCAACATTGCGAGTTCCTCTGACCAAGTACGGATACAAGGATACAGCCTGCAACTGGATTTGCTTGCTATCCAGTGCACCGTAATAATCGAGCGCAGAACAAGTCCAACCCATCGTGCGTGCGGATCTCGGATGACCATTTGGCAGTTCAGAAACATGGGATTCTCCAACTGTCAATTGCCAACGAACGGTCGTGTGTCGTCCCGAAACAGGACAGGACGAACAACCCAATCAAGTGTCTCTCATTCTGTCTTTCAAATACCAGGGGACCCCAACCAATCAAGGTCATCGTCCCCGCACGTCGCCACTTTTGAAGGGTTATGGTCGTTCAAGTTTCGAATTTTGACAGGCGGCACGATGACGACAGGCGCACCAGAGCAAATCACAGCCTTTGTATTTCATCTTTCCAAGCCCACGGCTACTGTATTATTTCTTGCCAATTGACTTGCACTTTGGTAACCTTTCAGATCTCTACTACCAAGACAGCCAAACTCCTCGGGTGCATCCGGGCTGGCCACGCCGGGCACCGACCTCCCAACGGAGTCGCGGACCCCTGGGAGTCGCTGGCACGGCCCCACCCATCAGCCCACCGTCACCCATCGTCTGATGTTGGCGACCTGGCGTGATGGGCTCAGCTCCCCGGACAGCCCAGAAGTGCTGGCGGAGCGAGGCGAGACTCGGGGTCAGAGCTTGCCAGCACAATGGGAAAGCCGGCGCGTATGACGAGCAGAGAGGGAAAAAAAGTTTATGGACAAGGGCCGGGGGATTGAATAAATACGGGCTTGCTCTGCCCTGCGCGACCTCGATCTCTTGGTTTGATCTGTTAGGTTACTTGTGATCTGTTTCTGGTGGAAATCGCATCCTTCTACACGTCGACCTGCACTCCTCACCTGAGCCTTTGTCTTTCCGACTTTTCATCCATCCTCGTCGAACAGTAGCGACATCTCTTCACGATACTTGAACCCCGAAGAGCACGCAGCGTGTAGAACGGTCTGAAGCAGAAATCGGAATCTCAGTCGTCGCCAGTTATCGCCTGAGAATTGGCATCCCAACAAACCGTCTTTCACCACCAAACCCAAAAACCGCAAACCACAGCCAAAATGTCGGCGACGTCACGGCCCATGAAGCACATTGATCGAGAGGATCTCTACACGAACCTCGAGGCGCGTGTCCAGTACCTCCATTCATTCCTCGACTTTTCCAGCCGTACGTCCACTCGGTCCTGGCCTGATTCCGCGCGACAGCGACTCTGGGACAAGGACGGAGGATTCCATGAAGTAGAAATGAGCTGACACTTGCACAGGCGACATTGAAGCCCTCATCACTGGCGCCAAATACGTCAAGGCCCTCATCCCCGCCGTGGTCAACATCGTGTACAAGAAGCTCCTCCAGTACGACATCACCGCCCGGGCCTTCACCACGCGGAGCACCTCGTTTGAGGGCCCCCTCGACGAGGTGCCCGACGAGAACAGCCCGCAGATCCTGCACCGAAAGATGTTTCTGCGGGCCTACCTCACCAAGCTGTGCTCCGACCCCAGCAAGATGGAGTTTTGGGAGTACCTAGACAAGGTTGGGTAGGTCAAAATTCCCATCTGTTGTAGAGGCCATAGCTGACCCCCGTAGAATGATGCACGTAGGTCTCGGCCGCAAGCATCCCCTCCACATCGAATACGTCCACCTCGGGACGTGCCTCGGCTTCATCCAGGACATCATGACCGAGGCCATCCTCTCGCACCCGCGGCTCCACATCCAGCGCAAGACGGCCCTCGTAAAGGCCCTCAACAAGGTCATCTGGATCCAGAACGACCTCATGGCCAAGTGGCACGTCAAGGACGGAGCCGAGTTCGACACGGGCGACTCGGACATTGAGATCGAGCGCGAGGGCTACCTGCACGGGAAGCGCATCATCGGCGACGGCAGCGGCTCCAGCACCGAGGACGACGGCGCGTCGGAGCGGAACCAGCCGCCCATGTCGCCGTCGAGGATCCCGCACCCGACGTCGTCGGCAACCGGAGGCGTGTGTCCGTTCTCGGGCATGGGGGCTCCGGCCGATGAGGACAAGTGAAAAGCTATTGGGCGGGGGAGAGCGGTGTTTCTTGACGACACAAATCTGGCGTTTATAATGACCTTGGGGGGCGGGTATCGGGCATTTTTATCTGGTTTTTACAAAGGACTGTTATTGGTTTGCATGGTGGATTGTGTCTGTCTGTTTTCTAGACGGGTGATGGATGGATGGAGCACAGGACGAGAATGATGGGGTAGCAAGAATACCACGACTCAATTTCCACTCGACACTGTTTACTGTTGTAATCGTGATGGACAGCCCACATGATTGTCGTCATGATTAAGAGGCCGATGCCAGGGTGATCATGGGACTGTGTAGTAAAGACCTGAGGGGAGCGAGTCACTCACCCGACGTCAAGCTGGGCAGATAACCTTGATTCTTTACTCGGTAGATCTTGGGTTATCATTAACCGAGATCTTGAAGTTTGCAATAAGTACGACCTCAAGGTGCGACGGAACTGTGGCTGCCCTTGACGGCGGAATCGGACCCGCGATTGTCTCGCCCGTCAAGGTACAGGCTCCATCGGATATTAATATGAACCAGTTGATTGGGTCAAGCCAGGGCCTCTCGCTGGATGACGGAAGGTCGAGACTTGGGCCATTGGCCGCCGGGGGACAATGAATTGAGAATTGCCCCGCGGTGGGGGTTGGCAAGTTTGGAGATGATATGATGGAGGGAACTCAACCAAGGGGTAATGATGGCTGAGCACCATGATTGATCTCATGTCCCGATGCATTGCGAGGAGCCTAGATTGGAGCGCCAATACTCTGTTGGGCTTTCTTGCAGCCTCCTGTCAGAGAGGAGGAATGGGCCGCTGTGCGTAAACATGAGGAATTCTCTGTGTCATTTCTGACGGAGTTGCCGGGCCGGGAGCGTCAGTTGTCAAGTCTCTGCCAGAGACCCAAGAAAGTCTCGAACTTGTTGGTGCGCAATCAATTCAGCCTCCAATGGAAACTCTTAGATAAACCACACACACTAGGATGAGCATGGCAAGATGCACAGATCAGACGGAGAAGGCGAAATCGTCAATGCGAGCCATACGTACTGCTGGCAGGATCGCATTAGAGCGCACGAATAGCGGCATGCTCCTAGGCGGGTGCGGATGCCGCTCGTTGTAGACTCGGGAATGAAGAAGACCAACAAGAAGCAAAGAGACAAAACGGGAAGAAAAGGAACAAGAGACGAGGAACGGGCAAGTCTGGTAAAAATGGCTCATGGGCGTGGTTGATGCAGGACACCATCGAAGATACCTAGATTGTATGCAGGTAGGGCAACAAAGGGACCCTTTTGGAGAAACGGCAACTCTGCACGGTGGCCCGGCTCCGAACTGTCAGATCCAATTCGTGAACCGCCCGGGACACGGCCGGGCATTCTCGCAAAGACAAGGAAGCTCGGTAGAGAAACCGCCGCCCAAGAAACATCCATGGATGGTGAATGCCGGCGTGGGCGGCCACGTTTAGCGGTGCGAGGCGGTGGATGGTTGGATAAATCCATTGGGTGAACGAGGAGCTGGATGATGGAGGGATGATGGGAATGGCGCCCCGGCCCGTGGCGGCGTGCGTACGTTTTGGCAGCAGGCCAGCAGCATAGAGTACATGTACAGACAGCAGTGCAGCATCGCAGCGAGGCAAACCGACAGGTACCCTGTGCCAGACTGGGCCGCCGCCGCAGCGGTGCCAACCTTGGGGCTGAGGATGCCTGCTGAAAATCAACTGGGAGGTGGAGAGCTGGTGGGGGAGAGGGGCGAGGATTGGCACCGGGCGGCTCCGGGGTGCGAGTCCCGGATGCTGGCTTTCAGCGGGTGCCAAGTTCTGCGGTGGGTTTTTGGTGTCGCGCTCCGAAGGCCCGGCCTGTCACCCGAAGCTGACCGATGCAGTCCCGTCCCAGTAGCCATGTGTAACGCTAAAAGCCATGGATGCGGTAAATGCATCGTCAATGAGGGGATTGAGAGCTCAATGCCTGGGGATAAGCAGGTGCGATAATCCCCTTGTTCAGACATGAAAGATCACTGGCAGTGTCTTTGGGCAGCACCGCCTGGAATCATGAACTTGACGTCCACGACCCTTGGAATGCGCTGGCGGCCGGTGTTGCATCTCCGGTAGACGGCGCTCACCGTCTTTTTGGTGCCCGTCCTTTCTGGGTGGAAGAACAACTCATGTTCTGGCGTGTCAGTTTCATGTCTGAGGCGTGCCACCGAGCAGCTCGCTTCTTGAGCCTGTGCCTGAGCCTGTGCTTCGTTTCTTGGATACTGTTGGTGGTTGTTGTGCATTAACCCGTGGGGGCTCAACTGGCAGTTGACGAGACTGGGGGCGTTTGGGGGCAGTTAATCATGAGGCTTGATGAGAAGGGAGCCATCTCAAGTTAATTTGCGAGTTTGCTTATGGAATGCAGTGTCCTGAATTTGCTGTCTTTGGTGGTAAGAAAACATTGTCAATCAGGGAGCTCTGATAACAGAGATAAACTATGGACCCCTCCCCCGCCATTCCCATGATCAATTCCACGGATCACATGGAAGCGCTCAACATACGAGTCAACAACGGCAGAGTTCTCTAAGTTTGACGGTCAAGGTTGACAAGACGGAATTGACTTCCCAGATGAGACGGGCTTTGAAGAAACACTCTTCAGTGGTGAGATTCACCAAGGCCCGAGTCGTGTTGTCTGTGCCTCGTGACGGCGAAAAAGTTGGAGGCATGATTGATAGGCTTGATAAGTGAGCTGGGCTTGTTAAACACAGACCACCTCTAATATCCGTACTGCATTCTTGGATTGACAGGCAGTAGCCAGAGTTAGCCTGGCCATTGAGTGTTCTCCTGTACCTGATCGACATCTGTGTCTTGGTTTATCAATCGCCTGGCTGAACCCAGGTTTAACTGGCATCTTGGCACCGGTCGGGCCTTTCCACCTCGTGTCGCGTGAGGTCGGTCGAGTCCTCGGAGTACGCGATAAAGCCTCAGCGTCGAGGAGCACACCTCAATGACCGTCGATATTAGAGGCAACTCTGTTAATAAGAAACAATAAGCAGTGCGCATCTATTCAATTGCCCTCAGGAAACCTCCATCACGCCGTCGAGTTCTCTCGCGACATGCTTCTCGCAGCCACGATCTGTCGAGCTTACCCGCCCTATCCAAACAGGGCAAGCAACCACGTACCAATTTAACGCATAACGAGGAAAAAAAAGCAACCACCAAGCACCTGGAATGCCCCACCTCCACCACGCCCACCACAGGTACCTCAGCGATTCGAGGTTCTGGATGGGCCTCCTCCCAGAAGCAGCAGCACGACGCCGAAACCGCCCGGCCCGACTTTGACTAGGCATGCCTGGTAGCTAGGACCGCGACTGGCTTCGACATTCACTAACATCCTAACGTCACCGTATTCTTCTCTTATCGTCCGCCGTGAGCCCGTGGAAGCGCTTCTCTTTCTCCGTTTGCCTGCTCTCCTCCCACTTCTCTCCCCCTCAATTTCTTCTTCCCTCTTTCTTTGCTCCCCCACCGTCCGAAAGGAAAAAGACCTTTCAGCCTCTCTCCCTCAAGGCTTGCCTGCTTGTCGCCGCGTCGTCTTCCATCACCTTTCAATTCTTTTCCATTCCTTCCTCGCATCTGCTCCCGTCCCCTCTCCCTCCTTTGTCGCCTGCTTGACCGCCGACGGGGATCGATCACCGCATTGCGAGAGAGACGGCGATCCCCTTCCTCCGACAAGACGACCCAAGGAGACGCCTGATACACCCGCTCCTCGTCCACCGAATAGCTCCCTCATCCTTCGAGCCCGGCTTTCGTGTGAACCAACATCATCGACCGACCGTCAGAATGGCTGCCAACAGCGACAACACTGGCGCTCCCGCCTTGCGCCGCCGCGAGTCCTTGTCCGAGATTCGAGCTGCCAACCCCGACCTGGCTCTCAGCGGCAACATCATCTCGGCCACCTTCAACACTCCGCATTCCTTTGTCTATCGCAAAGGCGGCGACTGGGTACGTTTCTCCTGCTCTCCCCTCATGCATTGCATCTTATCGCTGGTCAGCTGCGGGCTCTTAGCTTATCAGTTTACCCCCCTCATCTCCAAGCTAAAGCTCCAAAGCCTCCAGCTCCCCTCCCCCTCTTCTTCACTTGCATCACATGAAAAATCGAGCACAAGCTAAATCCCGCTTCTCCCAGGACCTGAACCCTCGGCGCGGTCAATCCGCGCTTCTCGACTCCTTCGCATACCTCTCCTCCGACGCCACGCCATGGAACCACTCCGTCGTCGCCTGGACCGGAGAGATCGACGCTCCGACCGATGACGTCGTTTCCTCACCCGGCACGCCCGCGCCCACCACAATTGGCGTCTCCTCCCTCAACGCCCTCTCTGCCCCCGTTCCAGTCGATGCCACAACTCGCCTGCCGACCCCGCCCCCAATTGACGGCCTCTGGATCCCCCGCGAGGATCAGGAGCGCCTCGAGTACCGCTTGTCCCACAACAAGACCATCCGTACATACCCCGTTTGGCTCTCCGACGAGTCCGAGGCCACCTCGGATGGCATCCTCCTCAAAGACCAGACGCGCTGGCGCCGCTATGCCGAACACGACCTCTACACCCTCCTCCATTACAAGCAGCATGAGCCGACTGATGGGCGACGGGAGCGCGTCCAGTGGGCCGACTACTACCGGATGAACCAAAAGTTTGCCAACAAGATCATTGAGATCTACAAGCCCGGCGACATTGTCATTGTCCACGACTACTTCCTCATGTTGCTCCCGAGCATGCTGCGACAGCGCGTTCCCAACATGTACATCTCCTTCTTCCTCCACTCGCCCTTCCCCAGCAGCGAATTCCTCCGATGCCTGCCCCGTCGCAAGGAGGTTCTCGAGGGCGTGCTGGGCTCCAACCTGATCGGTTTCCAGTCCTACAGCTACTCGCGCCATTTCCTCAGCTGCTGCACCCGAATCCTGGGGTTCCCATCCGACACTCTTGGAATCGACGCTTACGGAACTCGAGTCCAGGTCGGCGTCTTCCCCATTGGCATCGACGCTGCCAAGGTCGAGAGCTTCGCTTGGACAGCCGCTGTCAAGGAGAAGTACGACGCTCTCCGCCAGCTTTACCACGGTAAGAAGATCATTGTGGGGCGTGACCGTCTTGATAGCGTCAGGGGTGTTGCACAGAAGCTGCAGGCTTTTGAGCGCTTCCTCGAGATGTATCCCGAGTGGCGCGAAAAGGTGGTGCTCATCCAGGTTACCTCGCCTACTAGCGTCGAGGCCGAGAAGGAGGACTTGGACGACAACAAGGTCGCTTCTCGCGTCAACGAGCTGGTCATGCGCATCAACGGAATGTATGGAAGCCTCGGCTTCTCCCCTGTCCAGCACTACCCCCAGTACCTCGACCAGGACGAGTATTTTGCTCTGCTGCGCGCCGGCGACATTGGTCTCATCACCTCTGTTCGCGACGGCATGAACACGACCAGTCTCGAGTACATCGTCTGCCAGAAGGAGAACCACGCGCCTCTCATCCTATCCGAGTTCAGCGGCACGGCGGGCAGCCTCAGCGATGCCATCCACATCAACCCTTGGGACCTCAGCGGGGTCGCTGAGAAGATCAATGCCGCCCTCACCATGTCGGACGAGAAGCGCCAGTCGATGCAGTCCGGCCTGTACCGCCACGTCACCGAACACAACGTCCAGTCGTGGACCACCAAGTTCATCCGCAAGGTGTACAACGTCCTCGGCGATACGGGCACCGCCAACGCCACGCCCCTGCTGGACCGTGCCATCCTCCTCTCCCAGTACCGGACAGCTAACAAGCGCCTCTTCATGTTCGACTACGACGGCACTCTGACACCCATCGTGCGCGAGCCTAGCGCTGCGGTGCCCTCGGAGCGCCTGATTCACTGTTTGAAGCTGCTGGCAGCCGACCCCAAGAACGCCGTGTGGATCATCTCGGGCCGAGACCAGGACTTCCTGAAGCAGCACCTGGGCCACATCTCGAACCTGGGCTTCTCTGCCGAGCACGGCAGTTTCATGAAGCACCCTGGAGCGGACCAGTGGGAGAACCTGGCAGAGACGTTTGACATGGGATGGCAGAGCGAGGTGATGGAGGTTTTCCAGAAGTACACGGATAAGGTCCAAGGTACGTGTGCCATGAGGGGCTTTCAAGCAAGATATTAACTTGACTACAGGATCCTTCATTGAGCGAAAACGATGTGCCCTGACTTGGCACTACCGCCTTGCCGACCCCGAGCAGGGCATCCACATGTCGCGGGAATGCCATAAGGAGCTTGAAGCTACAGTGGGAGCCAAGTGGGATGTCGAGGTGATGCCAGGCAAGGCCAACATCGAGGTGCGACCGACGTTTATCAACAAGGGCGAGATCGCCAAGCGTCTCATTGCCATGTATCACAACCCCGGCACGGCCGAGTCGGCAGCCAACCCGAACCCGGGACACCTGGAATTCGCGCTCTGCATGGGCGATGACTTTACGGACGAGGACATGTTCCGCAGCTTGAACGCGGCGTCGGGCACGGTCCTGGACGCCAGCCACGTCTTCACGGTCACGGTTGGGGCGAGCACAAAGGTGACGCTGGCCAAGTCGCATCTCCTGGAGCCCGAGGACGTAGTCGAGTGCGTTGCCCTGCTGTCGGGCGTCCAGGATGCGGGTGAGCGGCTCAGCGAGGTGAACCTCGGTGCTCTCAGCACAGTAGAGGGGCACATTCCTCAGGAGAAGTTGTAATTACGAATGATGACATCAGGGAAGAAGATGCACGAGGCATGATACTTTGGCGTTATTTGGACAACGACAGCAAGAAGGGACCGATAGACGGGAAGATGGGCGCATGGCTGGACGGCACGAGAGCCAGGGCTGGATATCGCGAGACAAAGAAAGCAAGATGGGTGATGATGTAGCATGAGGGCATTGTTGTACTTTTGGAAGCATATATTATAGCATTTGCTAATGTCGAAAGACTTGAAGCTGAGACCGTTGATGAGTATACCTTACGTTGGTTCTTGACCCTACACCTGCACCGTCGACCTCTCGATCCTCTCCCACGCCCGACATGGGGACTTTTGTAGGGTATATGAGCGCCTATCCCCGACAAGCCAGTTCTTCAATTGCTCAACAGTCTCCCCAGCAGGCCATTGACCTTGTTGACATGGCGATCAATCGGGGTCTGGAGTCTTTTTCAGGGCGGCAGCTCATGAACCAGCCGGCCTGGCTGTAGTACGGCGCCTGGCCCAAGACCTACCACTGCCTGGCGAGGTGCGCTCCGTGTCGTACGTCGAGGGGTGACTTGACGATGGGGCCCAGCTCTTAGAGGGCACGGAGTCCTCGATGGCGGAGTAGGCGGCCGTTTGGGGTTGTGGGGTTCTTGACGGATTGGAAGTCGATGAAGCGGGTTCGTAGGGGAGAGCTCCTCTAGGGCGACTGGATGGGAGTAGAGTGGTCGTTCTGCCGTGAGAGACTGGAGTAATGTCAACGGGTCGACTAGTGTTTGGTTCTGTGATGGTAACTTGGCCTTGTCAAGTTCAGGTGACATGTTCTGTATCTTGTCGTTTCGGGGATGACTCTGGGGGTGGTGTTGTAGTTCGTGAAGGATGGTCAACAGATGCAGCACCCCTCTCCCCATCCGCCAGGTGCAGCAGCATGGCCCCCTGGTGCACATGCTCCGCCACGGACCTGACGCCCTCCCCCGTGCGTATCCTCCGCACGATCTCCTCGGCCTCCTCCAGCTGTCCCATACTGATGGAGTAGTACAGGCCCTCGTGGTCGGCCACGCGGCTCTGCAGCTCGTCGTGCTTGCGCTTCAGGCTCGCGGCCTGCGTCTCGTAGGAAAAGGCAGCGAATATGCAGTCCCTTCCGGCGGCGAGGCACGGCGAGCACTTGGGGCGTCGTCGGTCGCTCTTTTGGTCAGTTGTCCCGTCTTTGTGATGCATGGAATGACAGACTTACCTTGGCCTTTCGTTGACGGCAGGATTCGCAGGCTGTCTTTACGGCTGAGCGCTTGGGGACGGATATTATGGGGGGGTAAGGATCGATCTTGGCGGGATGGGCCGGGCATTATCTGGCGGTATCGATGGTCGGACATGGTGCCTGAAAGCTGTCTGAACAAGTCCCTTGGTGATGAGAATGGGAGAGCCATTATAATGACCGAGGATAGTCGAGGCGCTAGTAGGGGCGAAGCAGCATCGACAGACTGACGGAAGATGATCGTAGCCAAAACGTCATTATTGCCCGTGCCGGGTTTCCATCAATGGTGTTTTGTGTGACGAATTAGTGAGCATTACTGCTGTCGAGAATGATCAAGTAGAATTGCTGCTATTTCCGTCGCTATACCATCTGCGTCCTCTTGGCCAGAACAACCCTCACATCATCCGCATACCTCTCGAACCCGACGTTGAACCCCCTCCGCACGCCAGGAACCCGAAAAGCAGCCTCTCGTCCCCCCCTAATGTCAAACGTCCTCAGGGCACCCGCCACCACCGCCATGGCCACCTCGAAGCCAAACACCCTCCCGGGGCACAGGTTGCCCGCGACGCCAAAGGCCTTGACCCTGCGCACCAGGCTGTTCGACAGTAGACCAGCGGGCGTGATGAACCGGGCGGGTTTAAAGGCCGCCGCGTCGGGGCCCCAGACCGAGACGTCGAGGTTGGACGCGCACATGGGCAGGAGGAAGATGTCGCCCTGGGAGACGGACAGAGGAGGGTGATCACCCCCGGGGAGGGAGAGATCAAAGTCGTGGCGGGCGAGACGGGGGACGCCGGTCATGTGAAGACGGAGGTTCTCGTACCAGGAGGCCACGAGCCAGGGACACAGGGTCTTTACCTCTGAGAGATCCAGTCTCGGGTTTTCCTCTCCCTTGATAACATCCAGTCTGTCCACCTCTTGGACAATAACACGGAGGAGATCCGGTGTGGCGAGGAGGTGTCTGAGGAGCCACACTGAGAGGGTGCTGGGCGTGGCGAGCAGACCCAGGGCGGAGACCATCTCGATGTTGTAGTAGTCCGGGTTTGTCTCCCAGTTGGGATCCGAGTGGGCGACCACGTTGATGCCGTGGGCGACGGACCTGATGCGGGACTCGCGGTGCTGGCTGTGGAACTCTCTGAGTCTCTTGCTGAGGAACCTGCGTGACTTGTATGCGGAGCGGGCAGTGATCCACGCAGCCGGTCTGGACAGGGAGTCGAATGTCTCGCTGAGGTTCCTAAACTGTTTAGCTCATGATATCTCATGACCAAGGTAGACTTACATGAACTCTTGGGAAAACTCGCGGTCCATCCTCCACGGATTCTCCACCCCCCAGACCGCACTCGCCGTAGCAGAAACCGTCATCCCAAACATCCAGCGTCCGAGGTCCACCTCTTCCCCGTCCTGCACTCTCTCCATCTCATCCCAGACGAACACGCCCGACCTCTCCGACAGAGCGCGCAGGTTCTCGGCGCCCCCAAACTCGACCTTGTGCAGCGGGCGCGGGTCAGCATCGAGTATGACCCGTATGGTGCCCGGGCCGAGGCCGAACACCCGGGGTCCCACGTACGCGAGGATCTGGGCGAGCCCCGTGTCCGAGACGTGCCGCGAGAGGCTGCGGTCCAGGGAAGGGTCGGCGACGACGATGCGCTTGAAGGGTATGTCGATGGTGAAGATGGGGGACGGGGCGGAGGATATGAGGCGGTTGATGTACCGCGTGCTGTCGCGCTGGAGGCCGAGAAGGT
>JABFEP010002593.1:0-11909 GCA_013618265.1 Fusarium albidum
GGCCAGGGACCTTATCGTGGGGTCTTCATTTCATTTGCCAGACACTGACCCATTTGCCAATCGCAGGACGCACAAGGCTCTTATCGATTCCGATACCATCACGGGCCGGAAGCTCATCAATCAATATGAAGTCATAGAAGAAATTGGCCGTGGCATGCACGGCAAGGTCAAGCTGGCCCGCAACCTCGAGACCGGCGACAATGTGGCCATCAAGATTATCGCACGCTTTTCTAAGAAGAGACGCTTGGGAAAAGTCACGGCTAAGTCTCCCCAAGACAAGACGAAGAAGGAGATCGCCATTCTGAAGAAGATTCGCCATCCAAACGTTGTTGCCCTGCTGGAGGTTATCGATGACCCTGAACTCAAGAAGATCTACATGGTTCTTGAGCATGTGGAATTGGGCGAAGTGGTTTGGCGGAAGAAGGGTCTTCCTCATATTTCCCTCTACGAACGACGGCGGATCGAGCGAGAGATGCGAGGCGAGCCCGTGACACTTGAGGAGCAACGTTACGAACAATTCCTTGAGAGCCGCCAGGCCCTCAAGCGGGAAAAACGCGCCAGGATGGCACAGAACTACCACGGTCAGGCTCAACACTGGAGCTTTGAACCCGGTGGTGCCGACGAGGTCAGCAGCAGCCTTGGTAGTCATTCTCGGATATCGTCCAGGGATGATTTCGCCATCATCGATGGGCCGCCTTCGAGACCCATCTCCCGTCAAGCATCCCGTAACGAAATAAGAGGCCCTTCACGATCTCAGTCGATCACTTCATCTACTCGGGCGGTCGAGGACCCTGAAGAGTTCATGAACTGGGAGGATGATATGGAAACTCCGGGCGGCCTCCGATCCAACCATACGTCGAGCTTGGCCCTCGATGGGACCATGTACGGACCTTACGTCGACGAGGGCTTCCGTGGCCGTTCCCCCAGCATGGCCGACTCTATCATCTCGCACATGTCGTCCCTCGACTTCAACTCGCAATCGCATGACCCTTTCTCTGACGACTTCTCTTACGTCCCTTGCTTTACCTTGGACCAAGCTCGATCCACTTTCAGAGACACTGTTTTGGGGTTGGAGTATCTGCACTACCAAGGCGTTGTTCACAGAGATATCAAGCCGGCAAATCTCCTCTGGAGCAAGGACCACCGCGTCAAGATCTCAGACTTTGGCGTCTCCTACTTCGGCCGGCCGATCCGGGATGGCGAGCCTGACGATACAGTCTCGGAGTCTGAAGCCAAGGATTTTGATGATGACCTTGAACTTGCCAAGACGGTCGGCACACCGGCTTTCTTCGCTCCAGAGCTGTGCTACACGGACCTAGACAAGGCTCAGCCCAAGGTTTCGGAGCAGATTGATGTTTGGTCGCTTGGAGTGACGCTCTACTGTCTGATCTACGCCCGCATCCCCTTCCTTGCCGAAGATGAGTTTCAGATGTTCCGAAAGATTGCTACCGACGACGTATATATCCCCAAGCGACGCCTCAAACCGGTTCACCCCTCGACTTCCCCGGCAGCAACCTCGCTATGGAGGCGGCAGAATGTGCACCCATACCGAGATGACAACGACCTTGCCTACGAGGAAGTCGACAACCTCCTCATTGACCTATTGCGCCAGATGCTTATCAAGAACCCCGAGAAGCGAATCCGGCTTCGAGACATCAAGCGTCATCCGTGGGTCGTCCAGGATATCGCCAATCCCATCGGCTGGCTCGATGACACCGATCCTGCTCGACCGTCGTCCGGCCGAAGAATTCAGGTCGATGAGAGAGAAATGTCCTCGGCCGTCGTACCGCTTACTTTCCTTGAGCGGGCGCGCTCTGTGGTCAAGAAGGCCGTGGGTAAGGTGATGCACCCCCTGGTGGAGCGAAGCGACAGCAAGACGCGCCGTCGAGCCAACAGCAGTGCTGCTAGCTCCGCCGGTGACAGTATGAGCATGTACAACAACGTGCCCCCGACTCCGCAGCAGCAATACCGTGAGAATCGACGCAAGAGCCTTCGCGCTGACGACTACTTTGCCGACGCTATACGGGATGCCGCGTCATCGGAACACCCTCTGTCATCGAGCCAGAGTGTCAGTCCTCAACCGGAATCTGTGGTTTATGATCCTCTGGCAACCGTGCTTCCTTCCAGCGAGCACCATAGAGGACACGCGCATGCTTACAGCGAGAGCGAGTCTCCCCATGAACCCGAAAAGTCTTCGTCGGCAGCGTCCCTCTGGCCGTTCCACCGCCATGCCCATAGCCAAGGCCACAGCCACGGCCACGGGAGGCCTAACATGCATATGCTTCACATCGGACCCAGCTTCCCTGTCTCGGCGACCACCCCTACCACGCCTCTCTTCACTGACCAGGCTGATGGGCTGGATGATTCTGGAACCGAGACGGTCCGCCGGACGCGCGACATGGAATCCTCAACTGACGACAGTTCCCGAGCCCTCTCAGTTGATCGTGGACTCTTTGCCAGCACCGACAAGCGTGCCGAGGCCCAAGTTGGCGTTAGCACTCCGGTCGCGCCGGGCAGCGTGCACAAGCCGTTCGGTCACCGACGGCCCATCAAGTCGGTTGATCTGGGCAAAGGCGCTCAGAACAAGCGTCTGGAAGCGTCACTACTGTCCTCTTCGCTTGCAGCTGCAGCTGCATATCAACTTGGTCAGCCCCAATCCGCCCCCGACTTCCATGGCGAGTCGCGAGCTGCCAACGTGAGGCCCCGACCGGGCCCGAGGGTCGATAGTGCTCCAGTTACATGGACTTCACCTCGCCATTCCGAGGAGCTCTGCATGCGACGAGTCGAGGGGCCAAAGGCAGAGCCGGCCAGCTTCTCCTGCCCGCCGTCACCAATTCCGGAGGAGTGGGTCCGAGATGGTGTGCCCCGTGCGGATACTATGCCGACTACCAAATCGTCGAGCCTAGATTCGATGGAGGCGCTCGGCACCCTTTCAACTAGTCCGAGCGAGGTGACCAGTCCGGTCTCGGCCCTGCCTTCAACAGCGAGCACGTCGGAGCGGATGCTGGTTTTCCAGTCTGACCCCTCGTTGCCGGCCCTGCTGAGCGGAGCTAGCTCTGTGTCCGCGGATATGGAAGCCGAACTCCTTGGCAAGCCAGGCATCGTGAACGCCCATCCCAATCTGCTCGAGACCACGGACAGCCTCACGCCCCCCGCCATGCACAAGGAGCCGGCCGCAGGATTCCCTATCGAACATGTGTTTGAAAATCCTCCTGCAATGCAGAGCGGCCCGCTTGCTGTGCACCTGGATAACGACGCCCGAGACTCGGTGGCTAGCACTCCCGTGGTGCGGCCCGTGGAGGATGATTTCGACGATGACGGCAGCGACGATGGGATTCTCCTGATGGCGAAGACGAAGAAGAAGTCAATGCCGCTGGTGTCGAATTCATCACGACCTGCGGCATTCAACCCACGCCGACGCGACACCAACATCAGCATTGCTAGCACGGAGACGGCCAAGAAGATCTCTGTCAACAGTGACGAGGGGACGTCACATTACGAACTATGATATCCTTCCCCACTCTGTTGAGAATTTGTCGAGTTCTTCTTCTCGTTCACCACGCGCTCTGCCAAACCAAACGAGCGTTGAAACATTTTCTTATTGGGACAAAGTTGCATCGGATGTCTATTATTATTATTTGGAGTGGATGGTTTGAAGCATTTCTGCTTGGCCTGGAATCGCATGAGGTATTTATCTTGTTATTAGACCGTGTGGCTGGGTTCCCAGAGAGGGACCGGTTCTTCATTCTCCTTTTTTCTTTTCTTTTTGGCACATCTCATGGACGGGACAATTGCTTGGTGGTATTACCCCCTTCTGCGATGGGTCTGGTCTTAGCTGGCGGTTTACTGTCTTCGGGCGGAGTAGAAGACAAACGATGCATGGCATGGATGAGGGATGAGGTTAATGATGGGCTTCTTTTTTTGTTACGGGGATGAGATTCAATGACGGAGATGAGCGACGGATGGTCAGCGGATGAAAGATATACTTTTTTTTTTTTTTTTTTGCAACACAAAGAGGCCTACGCTCAACGTACCCCCCAATGCTTCTGACAAGGCATGGGCAGCAAGGAAGCCCCCATCTTACAGGATGGACTTTTTTTTTTATATCGTTCTTTTTTTCTTCCTTTCGACTCTTCTCTCATACAACGGATTACAAAGAATGATTTGAGAGCGTTTTCTGTGTTTTGGGAGGGCGGAAGGCGATCATCATGGGCCTGGCAGTACTGGCCCTGTCTGTCTTTGTGGGGAGGGGACTGGCGGAAGGGAGCCTGCTTGGGTTGCATTTGCATAGGGATTGGGAGGGAGTAGCGTTGCTTGAGATGATGTGTAATAGGCGCGGCGGGATGGGATGGGATGGAGAAGGTGAATATCACAGATAGGATCAATGTACAAGCGACAGCGATGTGAGACTGTCAAATTTGTTGCTGCAGTGGATTGAGCCTTGGACTGGGCAAAATGAACCTTTGGTGCAGTGTCTTGTTGAGGCTATGTATGTATGTTACGTCCTGTATATCTATGTCTGTCTCAAGTCTTTTTATATATAATACATGGACAAGACAGAACTCATGTCCTGTCCCCCCCGCGAGCAAAAATCGCCGACACCACGAGCCCCAAGACACAAACGACCAACACCCCCGCAGCGTTGATGACCGTCCGCGTGGCAGACAGGGGAGATTTCCTGGCAACGATGTCATCGATAATCTCCTCGAGCCGCTCCGCCATCTGCTCCCTCCCAAACATGCTCCTGACCCTCGCCGCGCCGCTGCTCCCCATGCGCCCCACGTCCGCATCATCCATGGCCAGCGCCCGCCTCACCACGTCCGCCCAGGCATCTATGTTGTTCGGCGACCGCAGCCACCCCGTCTCGCCGTCGACGATGGTCTCGACGGGGCCGCCCGAGTCGGCGGCCAGGACGGGGGTGCGGGCGAGCATGGCCTCGAGGGGCACGATGCCAAAGTGCTCGTTCGCGGGGGTGTAGAGGAGGATGCGGGCGGAGCGGAGGAGGGCGCGCTTGAGGGAGTTTGGGATGGAGAGGAGGAAGAGGACGGGGACGGTGGGGGGCGCGTCGAGGGCGGTGATGAGCGTCGAGGTGGTGAGGTGGTCGAGGGAGAGGGAGGAGGCGAGGGATTCGAGCTCGGAGTGATACTGGAGGTTTTCGGAGACGCGGGGGTCGTAGCCGCCTGAGATGTTAGCATTGAAAGGAGAGAGACTAGGGGGTAGAGAGTAGAGAGCAAATACCTGCTAGGATGAGCCGGCAGCCCTTGCGCTCCGCTTCAGGAATGGCAGCAAAGGCCTTGATGGCAAGACCGATATCCTTCTTCCTCTCGAACCGATTGATACTCAGTATGATCTTTTCGCCCTCAAACACAACATCTCCCTCCTCGTCGCCGTCCTCGTCGTCGTCCTTCGCCTCGATATCCACACACGGATACACGACCTTGGTCTCGACCCTCCTCCTCAGCTCTGGCCAGGTCCTCTGCACCACGGCGCTCGTGAAGCCCGAATTGACCGCCACGGCGCTCGCGAACCCCATGGTCCACTCCTCGAGCCAGTCAAACGGCGTCCGGTACAGCCTCTTGAGGGCCGACGACTCGCGGCCCTGGGCGAGGAGCAGGTCGGGAAAGTGGCAGTAGAAGAGAATGGGCGCGGCGGGCGAGAGGTAGCGCAGCAGGGGCAGGCCCGCAGAGAGCTGGTCGACGACGAAGGCGCGGGGCCGGAGGGCGCCGAGCTCGCCGGACAGCGAGATGTGCACGAGGAGGTGGACGTGGCGGAGGATGGCGCAGAGGATGGTGAGGCGTGAGAGGATGGACATGGGGACGAGCCAGTTGCCGCGGACGCGGACGTCGAGGGTGCCTGGGGTGGTTAGCATGGTCTTTTGAGTTCTTGATGTCAAAGAGGGCGTTAGTTACCATCTCGGCACTCGTCAAAGCAGTGCTTGGGGTCGCAGTGGTTCGTAAAGATGACGACGCGATGGCCGCGGTTCTGAAGGCCTACTGCCGCGTCCACGACGAGGCGCTCTGCGCCGCCGATGCCGAGGTCGGGGTGGAAGAAGACGATGGAGGAGGATGAGGAGGGTTTGGCCTTTTCGTCGTCGTCTCCTGCCATCTTGGTGGTTCTTTTATTTACGTGGTCTGTATTCCCAAGGTAGAAGAAGAAGAAGAAGATGGTGGTGGTGATTGATGGAGGGAACACGATTTCAGCAGCTCTTTCTTGCATGGGAGCTGCTCAGATTAAGCGTGGGGCAGGAAGGAGGCGAGCGGTGATTGGACGGGCAGACGGGGGTTTAAGTGCAGTACGTACCCTCTATCATGATTGTGGGGCTCCAGGTGCTCATGATGCGGAGGTGTGTACCTTCCGTACATACGTACCTGCTTTTTATTACCCCAGGATCTCGGGTGCGGGACGTTTACATGTGAAGGCCCATGTATTCTATTGAGAACGCGACAGTTATCGAGTGTCTACGGGCATGGGGAATTAGAGGAGAAACATGGTCCGTCTAGTTCTTGATAAAATCAAGATTATTCTCATTATTCTCATTGTAATTGTAGACCTTGTAACCTGACACATCCCCGAACATCTATTGTCTTGTGATAAAGCCGACTGCCGAGGTGTGTTTTCCGCTTCGGCAGTTCACCAACAACAAGCTCTTGTAATATCCTCACTCACGCGCCCGCTCACGCGCCCACTCACCTCACCCAACTCAACTCAACTCATCTTCACTCGCCATGTCGTCCCTCTTCAGCCTCGCCATCCCCCCCTGCGGGAACCACCCGGGCGGCTCCCTCGTCTGCACCGAGCCCTCCCCCCGGGTCTACCTCCTCACCCTCACGTCGCCCCCGGACAACCGCCTCACGGCCGCCGTCCTCAAGGCGCTCCTCAACGGCCTCGACATCATCGAGTTTGGCCACCCGCCCGGCGTCGTGGCCACCACGTCCGGCATCCCAAAGTTCTACAGCAACGGCCTCGACCTCGAGCATGCGGTCGCCACGGACGGCTTCTGGCCTCTGCTCTACAGTGTCTGGAGACGCTTCCTGACGTGTGTTCTCTTCAAACCAACAAATGCATTAAATCTAATCAATCTCAGATACCCAATGCCTACCGTCGCCCTCCTCAACGGCCACACCTTTGCAGGCGGCCTCATGCTCGCCGCAGCGCAGGACTACCGCCTCGCCCCGTCCCTCCGCGGCTTCCTCTGCCTCAACGAGCTGCTCTTCGGCGCACCCCTCAAGCCCCCCATGTCGGCCCTCTTCCGCCACAAGTTCTCCCCCCAGACCTACCGCAGCCTCGTCCTCGAGGCGAGGCGCTTCTCCGCCGACGACGCCGTGCAGGCCGGCGTCGCCGACGGCGTCGCCGCGGGGCTCGACGACCTGCTCGCCTTCGTCAAGGACAGGGACCTCCTCGCCAAGCCCGCGTCGGGAGTCTACGGGGTGCTCAAGGCGGAGATGTACGCGGGCCTGGTGGACCTGATGAAGAGCCCCGGCATGGAGGCCAACGAGGCCAGGTTTGACGAGGCGCAGGCGGGCGAGCAGGAGAGGAAGGAGTTTGGAAAGGTCTGGTATGAGCAGTGGCTCAGCGAGGCCAAGGCCAAGCTGTAAGAGGTCAGACAGACAAACAGTAGGATTGTAAAATGTTGACGGTGCTTGGAAAGAATCATGTATATCGTAATGCCATGTTTTGTATTCTACACATGTATGTATACTCCGTGTATTGCTTGCTCAACAGAAGGGAAATCGCTTTTCTATTTCAAGCCCAATGACAGACCATACCCCCAACTGCCCCTTTCAAGACCCTGCCATTCCAAGAGTGAAAAGAGTCAATTCAGAAATCAACGCCGCAATGCTTGACTCTCCTGGCGAGCTGCGATTTCGAGCTCGTCCAAAGAGAGATGGATGGGTATCATGGCCCTCTGAGACGCAAACTCCAAAAAACAAATCCCCCATGTCCTGTCCAAATCCAATGCCCGCCCCCAACCCTTCTATAGTCATTCTTCTTCTTCTTCTTAAGCCTACTCTTCCCTTGTATCCGCAGCCGTCTCGCTCCTGCTGGAATCCGCATCCCGCACCCCGACCAAGTCCTTCTCCGCCTGGATCGCCCTCTCCCTCCGCTGCTCCACGTCCTCCCGCCGCACCACCTTGCGTAGCGCCTCGCTCGCCTGGATCAGCCCGTCGATGCTGATGGCGTGCTCCGTCATCTGGTGGCTGATGTACGTGTAGACCCCCGCGGGCGTGCTGCACTGGAGCAGGTTCCCCTCGTTGAGCTTGAGCAGCGCCAGGGCCACCTGGAAGAGGAACGTGCTGCCGTCGTTGGTGCACAGCACCACGTCCCACACCCGGAAGAGCGCCTCGGCGCTCAGGCAGTCTGTGAAGACGGACAGGAACCACTGGAATGTGAGCGCCTCGAGCTCGATCGACAGCGAGTCGAGGTGCGCCGAGAGCTTGGGCAGCACCGCCGAGACGTAGTGTCGCAGCACTTGCTGGTCTGCGCGCGAGGCCAGCAGCGAGTGGTCGTAGTATCCGTGCGGGAGGATGTTCTCGATGATCGACGTCAGGACCCAGAATGCGTCCTCGGCCGACGGCATCATGAGCAACAGGTTGGCCGTGATGAGGTTCATGCCCTGGCAGTATCCGACGTCCTTGTTGCGCCGCGCGTACGCCAGCAGCACCTCGTTCAGCTTCTCCACCCCGGGGCCCTTGCGGAAGAAGATGTTGTCCGTCAGCGTTCGGTGGATATCCATTTGGATCTGGCTGACGACAACCGGGTCGTCGTCGCTCCCCTGGGTTACGAGATCCTCATAGTAGCCAGGCACACGAAGAGCTGCCGCCCCCGAGCACTCTGACCACACCTTGGAACGATACGCAACCGGGATGCCGCTGAGCACGAGGGCCTTGAACTCGTTCCACTTTGCTCGTCCAACCTTGCCCTTGTTTCCTAGTCCCGACACTCCAATCATCTCGCCGTCAGCCACGCGCGTCTCGGGCAGGATCATGGCAGGCTGCTCGTATCGTGCCTCGGCAGCCGATCTGGCAGCGGCGATGGCGGCTTCTCCCTCGCGCCGACGTTCAGCGCGCACTTTTCGGAGAAAGTCGTTCCACCGCACAGTCTTTTCGCGCTGAAACGAGTCGTGCACGTCGCTGAGCTGCTGGAGCAGAAGCTTGACGGGCTCATTGTCCTCCTTGGCGAGAGCGATGGACGACTCGGATTGGGAAGCCTGCGATGTCTCGCTGTCCACGGCGGTTGTTGTGCTGGCTGACGGGATGAGGCCAGAGTCGGTTGAAACGATGGCCGGCTTTGCTGGTTCGCTCGGCTGCGGCTCGAGCTCCGGTGTCTGCGCTCCCTCCATCACTTCCAACGACGGTATCGCGATGCTCGGTGTATGGCTCAGCAGCTCTGTTGGGAACGTGGCAGTCTTTAGGTAGTCCTGCCATCTCTTCGACTTGCCCTCCTCTGCGCCCCGTTCCTCCAGGCTGCTCGGGCTCTCCGGGCGTCCTTCACTCGACACGCTCCACTTGGGACTCGGGGCGTCTTCCAACGAGCTGGGCGAGATGCCAGTGCGGCCGTTGTGCAGCATCTCAGTGCGGCTTCCCTTGCGTATGTTTTGCGCCATCTGTGCGGCCTCTCGCTGTCGCTTCTTGCGACGCTGGTCATAGATGAAGCCGAATCGATCAGTCAAATACTCGCTGTTAGGAAAGTTATTGTAGATGTGAGTCAGCGTCGGTGGCTGCGATTCCGGAGGGCGGATGGCGTCCATCTCCACGGGGCCGTAGCTCTCTTGCCGCGAATTGGATGGCGGGCTTCCTCGTACGGTATCCCACCCTTCCTGCGTCGCTGGAACCCTTGCTATTCCCTGGGCAGACGGTGCGGGAGTCGATCTACGCATTGCCATCAACGCCTTTGGGCCACCCGCAACCGACACTGCTCGAGGCTGGCCTTTGCGGCTGCTCATGGTTGATGCAGCTCTGAGAGATCCCACCCCAGTAGATGTGCTCACAGCGCGACCCCGAGACTCGGCTTCACGGGTGCTGCTGGCACCGCCGGCAACCAGCCGCAGCGCCATGCTCGCCAACGACGACGAAGCCTTGCGCTCGCTGGCAGGTCCGGACTGAACGCTCGACGGCCGGCTGGGGCTTCGCACAGATTGCGACTCGGGTGGGTTGAAGAGATCCTCCTGCAATGTCGGTCGGCGGTCCATGCTAGAGTGTGATCGTATCACAGTGGTCGGGTTGACCCCTTCGCCATTCACGCTGCTGGTCCGGCTCCCCCTTTTCGCGGTCCCCGTGCCCCAGAAGTAGTCCTTCCATCCTCTCAATGTGCCCTTCCCACCTCCTTCGGCGTTGCTGCTGAAGCTCTGGCTGCCGGCGCGGATGGTGGAGCCCTTAGTGCCCGTCTCGCCGTACGCAGTGGCGACCACGGTATCCTGCATCGCATCGCTCATCAGGTCGCTCAGCCCGCTGTCCTCCTTGGACAGGCCCTTGCCGTTGGCGCGCAGCTCCGCCTCCACGGTCCGCAGCCGCGTCTCGAGATCCAGGTTGGACAGGCCGCACTCCCTGATAATCTTGCGCAGGGCGCGCTCGCGCTCGTCGGTGCGTCGTCGCATGATGGAGATCTGGGCGTCCCGCTGGGCAAGGTCCTCGGAGATCTGCCTGATGAGGCCAATGGCGCCGTGCCTCGAGATCAAGCGCTGGATATGCTCGTCGTCGGCCTGGTGGAGGGAGCCGGGGACCTTGCGCATCAGCGGCGCATCTTCGAACAGTGCGCTCCTCGCACCCGCGTCGTCCCCCGTCAGGTTGTCGACGATGGAGCCGCGGCCGGAGCCGGACACGGTCCTCGAGGCGGCCAAGGGTGCCTCATCGACGGCGGTGGCACCCGGGGTGGGCGTCTGGCTCGAGGGCTTGTTCCAAGCGGGGTCTTCAAAGCGACCGTTGACTGGGCTATCCGGAGAGAAGCTGGGGAAGCTCGTGAAAGACTTGACGCTGGTTGCGACGCTGCTGCTCGCGGAGCTGCTGGGCTGGCTGAGGCGCTTCCTGCCGCGAGGACCTCGGACGGTGGCACTTCGATTGCTGCGGGAGCTGCGGTGGGAGTGGAGGGAGACCTGAGAGGCGCTGCTGTGCTGGGAGACGGACCGCTGGAGAGGCGACGGCGGAGAGTCGGCCGCTTCCATGGCCGTCGCCATAGCTGAGCCCGGTTGGCCGTGAGGGGCGAAGGGGAATTCGGTGGGCGTTGGAACCGATGTCGGGGGAGTATCGTGATGGAGATATTGTTTTTTGGCTGTAGTAGGGAAAATAGAAAAAGTTTGGTGAAGTGTGAGGAGGAGAAGGAGAGGGAGAGGGAGAGAGGGAAGAGATGAAAGTGAGGAATCAAGAGAAACGGAAGCAACCAAAAGAGCAATCAAAGGGTGTGCGGCCTGAGGGTGTGGGCGATCGGAGGGATAGCTCCCTGGCAGCCGAGGGGCAGGTACCGGAAGTACTTGCTTGGGGTTCAGTTACTCACTCGCTGATAGTAAAACCAGGGCAGCTTCGAGCGCTGGAAGCGGTAGCGAAGAATGTTTCAGCTTTAGGCAGGTAGGCGATCAACGGCTTGCTGCTGATAATAGCAGTACTACAGTAGATAGTCAAGCTTGTTTTTTCATCTCTCTGTTTGCCTTTCCTTGCACCCTCTCGAATGTCGCGAAATTACCCCAAGATGGAAAAGCAAGAGTCATTCATCGATAATTATAAACCCCCCTCCCCGTCCCCCAGAAAGTACCTCTCTGCTCCGCAGGGTACTTGTTCAAAACCCCCCGTCTTCGGCGCGACCCGGGCTTGATAATTGATTGGCCCCCCCAAAGGCTCATCTTTGTTGTGTTTTAAGGGGGGGGCATATGCGTTGGCCCATGACGACCCCCCCCCCCAAAACACAACAAAAGATGAGCC
>JABFEP010002598.1:0-18491 GCA_013618265.1 Fusarium albidum
TGGATCGAGCTGGCAATGTCCCGAGCTACAGTCTCGACGGGGACAAAGTCAAAGTAGCCCTTCCAGGAAGACAGATCGGGGATGGAGGCAGTCTCAGCCGAGTAGTGGAAGATGTTTTGCATAAGATCTGCCGTCGGAGCATTCACACCAGTGATATTGGCAGGACGATGGATCCAGACCGGAAGATGGAGTTTGTCCGCGTAGCTCTCCAGGATATGCTCCGAAGCCCACTTTGAAGCGATGTAGCCGTGAGAACCATCCGACGGAGGCTTGAATTCTGCAACGGAAATCTCAGGTAGGCCGTCTCGACCGGTGAGATTCACGACACCACCAGTCGAGACAAAGTGCAGAGGAATCTTCCGTCCGGCCGCCATGAGTGCAAGTTCCTTGGTTGAATTGACGTTGACGCGTCTCAGGGATTGATAAGACTTGAGGAACGAAACATCAGCGCCGTTGTGGATGATTCTGTCGGCTGTCTCGGCAAGCGTATCGAACTCCTCCTGGGACAACCCTAGACGTGGCATGGATAAATCTCCCGGATAGCATGCAACGCTGGGAGAAGAAAAGATGGCGTCTCTATCGTTTGAAGAACGTTGAGCAAGGCAGTGCACCTTGGATACACGCTCGTCTTGGAGGAGGGACTTGAGGATGGAGAGACCTAGGAATCCAGTTGAGCCAGTCAATACAACTTGCAGGCCATCAGTAGCGGGTGGGCTCTGCGTTGCAGCAGATGTGACAGTTGAATCAACAAGAGTTTCTTCAGCCCAGTCAATTGGCCTGGTATCAGCCCCCTGGGTAGAACCATCAATCTTGGCCGCCATCTCTCCGAGGGTGCTCGCCTGGAAGAGATCAAACACAGGGATGGTAACACCAAACTGACGAGTAATGTGCTCCCTCAGCGTGACAATGCGAAGAGAGTTGCCACCGGCGGCGAAAAAGTCCGTGTCTGGGCCAATAGTTGCATCAGCTCCAATGGGAGGCAAGGCCTTGAGCCATCCCAGCTTAAGCCTCTCCTGAGTCTCGGTAAGATACACATCAGTTGCATCGTCATCCAGAGGAACAGGCAGAGTATCAAGAGCATACTGATCCAGCTTGCCAGAAGAGTTCAGGGGCAGTCGATCGATGGGGATGATTCTAGCGGGGATCATGTATCGCGGAAGAGACAGGTCTCTGAGGAGTTGTTTGAGATAGGCCTTGACGTCGGAAGGAGCATGAGATTGAGAGATGATGGCGAAAGCAATCAAGAATGCACTGTCTCCGCCACCGGTATCGCCCTGACGCAGCGACACTGCCGCTTCCGGGATGACCCGGCCGGAACTCTTGACGATCGTGTTGGCAATGTCTTCAAGCTCGATACGGAACCCTCGAAGCTTGATCTGAGAATCCCCAGAGATACGACCAAGGAAGACGAGTCGACCATCAGGCAGGAACCTGGCCTTGTCCCCCGTGCGGTACATGCGGGTCCAGCCGCGGGCAACATCCTCAGGGGAAGCGAATGGATCAGGGAGGAATTTCGCCTGCGTGAGGTCCTCTCTGTTGAGGTAGCCGATGGCAGTGCCAGAACCCCCGAAGACGAGCTCACCAGCCAGTCCAGGGCGGACGGGCTGCATGTCCTCGTCAAGGATGTAACACGAATAGTTGGGAAGAACAAGACCGATGCTGGGGTTGCGCGTATCGTGGGGAGTAGCGTCGCTGAGCTCGTCCCACCCGCAGCTGCCGTTGATGCTGATTTCTGTAGGTCCGTAGCCATCGTGCAGCTCAAGCCGGTCGAGACCAAGCCTCCTGAACTCGGGAGGGACGTGTGCGCGAACGGCCTCGCCCGAGAGATAGGCAAACTCCCAGTCGACACACTTGCCAAGGTAGTCGTAGCCGTGGTGGATGACGGACAATGCGAAAGTGGGCGTCATGATTACGTGGGTGACCTTTTCTGCCAGCATCAGCCGCGCAATCTGCATGGGGTCCTTGCGAGTCTCGCCCGAGGCAACAATCAGGGTGTCGCCCAGGACGGTGGCCAGAGACATCTGCGCGAGAGACATGTCGAAGCCCAGGGGAGCATGCTGAAGCATCCGACCTCTTCTGAGCTTGCTGAAGTGGATCAAGGCTTCGAGGTAATGGACGAGGCTGGTGTGAGTCAGTGCAACACCCTTGGGAACACCGGTCGTTCCGCTGGTGTAGTATATGTAGCCCATTCCTGACGCCTGAGCACGGTTCTCAACCTCGTCAGAGTCTGAAGAGCCAGGCTTGATGTCGTACACGTTGACGAACTTGGCACTTGTCTCAAACTCGGGAGCTGTGTCCTTTGTGGAGTCATCGATGAGAATCACATCGGGCTGGCAGTCGTCGACGATCAGTTGGAGACGTTTGATCGGGTTCTGGGTGTCGAGGGGCACGTAGACACAGCCTGCTTCGGCGATGGCCATCAGCAGAGCAAAGATGTACATGCTGGCTTCGCAGTAGACGCCAACTCTAGAACCCTGCTTGACGCCCGTCTTGACAAGTGTTGTCGCAATCTGGTTGACCAATGCTTTCAGCTGGCAGTAGGTCAAGGTCTTGCCGTCATCGGTGCGAAGGGCAATAGCCTCGGGCTGCTTCTCGACCCATTCTTCAAAGTAGTGCGACAGCGTGTCCAGTCGAGGAGATGGAATCCTCTCTCCTGTGCCGAGGCTCAGGGCCTTTTGAATCTGCTCAGCAGTAGGCTTGCATACCTGGGCGAGAGTCTGTGAAGGCTGCGTGGCAAAGAGATTCAGAACATGAACATAGCTATCGAGGACAAAGGCCAGTTCAATCTGAGTGTAGAGGTATTCCTGTGTCTTGACGCTGATGGAAGCAGAGCCGTCGTTGTACGTCTCAATGTCAAAGGTCAGATCATAGGGGTTGTCGGCATCCTTGAAGGTGACGAGCTGAGCCTGGCAATCTGCCAAGGGCACCTTCTGGGTAGATCCCATCTTGAAGTTGAGAACCACCTGGAACAGGGGACTGTGTGTGGTTGATCGGGGCAGCTTGAGCTCATCCAGGAGAAGGTCAAAGGGGATCTGGGAGTGGGCAAGGGCGCCGTTGGCCTTTGCTTTTGCATTCGAGGCCAAATCAGCCAGCGTCTGCGATGGCGAGGACTGGAACCGCAGAGGTAAAAGGTTGACAAAGAATCCAACTGTGTCCAGATGAGCGGCATCATTCTTATTGGCGTCTGTGATGCCGATGCAGACGTCTTTGGCTGAAGCGAGGTCGCAGAGAACAGCTTGGAGGGTAGCAAGGTGGATGTGGAAAGGGGTAACGCCCAGTGTCCGAGCAGCAGCCTTGATCTTGCCGCCCTCGTCGGCAGAAAGAGTTTTCTCAACGGCTCGCGTGGTGTAGTCGGTCAGAGGAACACGCATCTTGGACTCGGCAAAGTCAAACACGGGGAGAGTTGGCGGCAACTCTTCAAATTCCGCCCTCCAGTAGTTGATTGTGTCGTCGGGAAACTTGGTCGCCTTTTGCGCAACAGCAAAGTCCAAGTACCCCTTTTCCTTGGACGGGAGGGTCTGTCCCGCATACGCCATGGCCAGATCACGAACCATGATCTGAGCGCTGTAACCATCGAGGGCAATATGGTGGAAGCCAAAGATGAGGTCGTGCTCGTCATCAGCGTTGGCAACAACGACAGCCCTGATGACCTGGCCATTCTCCAGATCGTAGTTTGTCTTTTTCATATCCTCGTACTCCATCTTGGCAGTCGACCCGTGCTTCTGCTCCAGCTTAAAGGGGGACTGCCTGTGCACTCTCTGTCTGGGGAGGTCGGTCTCAGGATCCATGGAGAATGAAGTGCGGAGAGACTCGTGCCGCTGGATGACCTGCTGGAAAGCTCTGTCGAGGTCATCCGGCCGGAGAGGACCGCTGATGCGGTAGTGCATGGTGACGTTGTAGGAGGTGGCATTCTTGAGATACTGCTGGAGGAACCAGAGACGTTCTTGGGCAAACGACAGGGGACCGCTGCGGTCAACCTTGAGACGCGTACATGTCTCGTCGTCTGCTCCAGATTCACTGGTGACCTGGGTAGAGTTGGGGCTGTTTCGAATGGTGAATGGTTCATTCTCAGTGGGCAGGGCTGAAGATGTCGCCGTGGACGTGACGACGACATCAAGCGACTTGATAGCCTACAGATGTTATTATTTGAAGATAAAACAGGGAATGGCTTCATCTTACCTCCTTTGTGACTTCAGTTCTGGGTTCCGTCTCTTCTCCAGAAACAGCCGGCAGGTTAGAAACAACTGTAGAGCAGAGCTCAGTGATGGAAGCCGTGTTTAGAATCTCCAGCACAGGAGTATCAACATCGAGCTCCTTGAGGAACCACGATCGAATCTCTGCAGCAACCAGAGAATCCACACCCAAGCCTAGAAGCGTCTGCGACGTCTTGATAGAGCCGCTCTCAGCCTGGAGGAGACGCTCGAGCTTGTTGCAGAACTCTTCTTCGACAATGGCCAGAATCTCAGCTGGGTCTTTGGCCTCAGCAAGTCTCTGAGAGATGGAGATCTTGGTCGTTGATGAACGCTCTTGACGCTCTTCCTCAAGCGTGTGGTGGGAGAAGCGCATGTTGTCTCGCCAAAAGTACTTTTGGGCATCTGCTTCCAGACTGTACCGATTAAGACCAGTGATGAGCTCGGGTGCATGAGAAGAACCCGGCTGTCCGACGAGAATTGCCTGGGAAAACATGTTGAGGAGATCAGTCTCGGAGATGGCCATGTAGTTGAAGCTCCTGAGTGTGGCCTCGTATGCTCCAGTCGACGAGACGTAGCCAACGCCCAGAACCATGCCAATGTGCATTACAGAAGCAGCGAGACCTCTTGCACGTCGCTGCTCGGCAATGGCACTCATGAATAAGTTGGAGGCAGCATAGTTGGCCTGACCGCGGTTGCCGACAACACTAGCCAGAGAAGAGAACATGATGAAAAAGTCGAGTTTCTGGTCCATCAGCAGCTCGTGCAGGTTCTGAGTACCCCTGACCTTGGGACCAAACACCTTGGCAAAGTCGTCGGCCTTGAGCTCGCTAAAGGTTCGATCGGAGAGGAGCAGAGCAGCATTGGCAGCAGCACAGATGGGGGGCATCTGCTCAACTATCTGGCTGTAAGCTCCAGCCAGTGCCTCCTTGTCACCGGCATCAGCCTGGAAGAGATTGACTTGAGCGCCCTGAAGACGTAGCTCCTCCAGCCAGACCTTGTCGATGGCTTGGACGTTTCGAGTGGTCAAGGCGAGGTGACGGACGCCACAGGAGACCATCCATCTGCAGAGCGCCTTACCTAGACCCCCGGTGCAGCCGATCAGGAGATAGGTCTTGTCTGAGCGGAAGAGTCGGCTGCCCTCAAGAGGCTGGACGACGGCGGAGATTGTGGTGTCGGAGAATTCGACCACAGTGGCGTAGTCTTTGGCCGATACAGACTTGTTGATCAGTTCAGAGGGTTTGACGAGTGTGCCATGTTGCTCCATCTGGAGAGAAGAGCGGATGGCGTCCCGAACACCATGGATGATGGCATCTTCAACACCCTTGGTAGCGCTGCCGAGAATATCCTGCAGTTGGTAGAACTTGCAATGAGATGGGAGATGTCGACGCAGAGGAGAGTCGACATGGTTATAATCATTACCAGACAGATCAATAATGACCTTTGTGTCCTGGGGCACAGTCTTCCTGACGACGCGCTCAGGGGCAAGAGCATGAACAAAGACGACTCCGTCAGACTTGGCCTTGGATGTAGTCAAGACAATTTGCAGACCGAGCTCGGCAGCTTTCCATCGAAGAGCAGCACCCAGGAACTCATCCGCCTCGTGGACAAGTACAGTAGCGCCATTCTCGACTTCACCCAGGAGCCTCTGAGCAGTGATTGCAAAAGCAGTCTTACGCAAGAGATTGGCAGTTCCAGCGTCGGTGATGGATAGATCCCAGACAAAGAATGGCGGCACAGAGATTCTCGATCTGTTGGTCTCGGAAATGGCGAGAACTCTGGTCTGAGAGTCTGTGAAGCCGAGGCAGAGATAGCCAGAGGACTTGTTGCCGACCTTGAAGGGGTAGAGAAGAGAGTGAGTGACGGTGATTTCAACAGGAGGCGGAGACCCAGAGAGGGGAAGTGAAGGGACGGGTTCAACAATAGCAAACTGGTTCCGTCGCTGCTGGATCTCAATCGTGACCTTGTCTAGTGCCCTTTGATTCTGTATCTTCATCTTGCTGGCGTTGAGCTGGTCGTTGAGTTCCTCGTCAGTCTTGACACGAGGAACGAACCACTGATCGCCACGGAGGATCAACTCGGCTTCAACAGACCAGACAATGTCGTCAGACTTGAGAGAAGCTCTGTATATGATCTGAACAAGAGCCTCAGCAAGGAGTGACGGGGTAGCAGGAGTGAAGTCGCCTTCGACGTCGACGTGCTGAAGATGAATATGGGGGTACTCGGAGGCCAAGCTGCGGCACATTCCAATGGACATGTTGGCAAAGGGCTCGTCTCTCTGGCATCCTTTAGAAACCCAGAGAGCTTGTCTGGACTCGTTGAAGAGTCTCTGGGCCCCTCGGAGTTTGTCCTCGGTGAGGTTCTTGAGGATAGGCTCATCAAGATCCTCCAAGATCAAGGCTGATTTTCCTTGGATACCGCATGAAGCCAGCTGCTCGAAGCTGTCGACGTAGTGAGCCAGGGGCTGAGGAGCACCGTTGATCTGGCCGAGGATCTTCATGATATCCTCTGCAACGCCCTTGTACTTGCCACCGACGATGGTGATGGATTGAGGCAGCAGCCAATCTCCAGATGCCGTCAGGGGCTGCCTCAGAAGCTGCATCTTTTCATCAACAGCCTGCGACAGCATGACAGAAGTCATGTACTTGTCCTGGTGAACAAAGTCATTCACCGTCTTGTCAACCCCCGAGAAGCCAGTCTGCTTCAACAGAGAGTCCCACTGGGACACAGGGATGGTAGGTCCGTAGCGGCGTCCATCGTCGCCGCCCAGCCACCAACCTGATAGACCAGACATCATGAGCTTGACGCGCACGATATCACTCGTCACTTCCAGGAGGAGCAGCTGGCCACCAGGCTTGAGAAGCTTGCGTGTGTTTTGCATAGTGACAGCAAGGGACTTTGTGGCATGGAGGACATTGGAAGCTACTATAAAGTCGTAGTGGCCCTCTGGAAAGCCCTGGTCAACCGGGTCATTCTCGATGTTGAGAGGCTTAAAGATCATCTTTGCAGCCCAGGGTTCAAATGCTTCTGCAGCTGCTTCAAAGAAACCAGTCGAGATGTCGGTAAATGTATAACTCTCAAAGGTAGTTCCGAGAGATTCGAGAATGCCCTTTGTAGCACCGCCAGTTCCGGCACCGATCTCGAGGATGTTCATGCGCGGGTACCGATGGGCGACCTGCTTTGATATACGTCCGAGGTAGACGTTTGCCCTCTCGAAGCCGAGCCCGAACTTGTAGATGCGGTTGAGCATGTCGTCCTTGACCATGTGCTCCAGCATGGTGGTCTGTCTGCGGACAACGGCGGGGAGGTTCTCGCCGACGGCCTGGATGAGCTGGAGATCGATCCGTCCAGGGAACTTGGCGGCCTGCTGAATGAGCCATTCTTTGGAGTCGGAACACCACTGGCTCTTGATGGTGGGATGCTCGCCCGACTTGATCAGCGGGAAGAGATGGTCTATCCACTCAAAGATGCGTTGGTAATGCCAGTCAAAGTCGGGAACCTCGTCTCGGCTGACTGCATTGTTGAGCTCTCGGAGGTAAAAGTATGAGAGGCGTTCACAGAGCTCGACAAGCTCCAGGTCAGAAGCGGTATCCTCATCGGGTGTCTCTGAAGCTGCAATGGCACTTGCAATGTCAACCTCCCACTCTGTCTTGGTGTAGAGTTCCTTGGCATTGCTGGGTCCAGGCCGGAGGAGGGACGTGCAGGTCAGGCCTTGAAGCTGCAGGATAGGCTCGTCGTTTGAAGATTGGAAGATGTCCATATCCGCAGTGAGCTCACGCTCGTTGGTGTCTGTCAAGAAGGAGTCGATGGACAGACAATCACCGTGCTGCAGGTTGTTCGTGTTGACGACCCGGAGACTCTTGAAAAATGTAGGCACAAAGGGGGCTTGGAGAGTCCCGTCGTCGGGCCAGCAGTATGCGGCAAAGATGGACTGGAATGCGGCGTCCAAGAGCGCAGGATGAATCATGGCTGAGAAATCAGGGGTGATATGGCGTGCACTCGCAGTGGCCAGGCCCAGCCGTCGCTCAATGCTATCGAGGTGCTTGAACTCGCCGGTGTAGTCGAGGCCGATGTTGGCAAGAGAGCTGTAGAACCTCTCCACATCAACCGAAGTCAGAGAAACGACGGGTTTGTTCCGTGGCGGGAGAAGAGATGATGATGCAGTTGCCCAGCCAAACTCTACACGGAGGTGACCCTTTGCATTGACCTTCCAGCCATCACGCAGGGGAGTGGACAAGGCCCATCTGGCTGTGGCATATCCTGACTGGTTCTCCTCTACGTCGAGGGTAAAGACAGTCTCGATGGCCTGTGACTCTTGACTCAGCTGGATAGCACTCAGGATGTGGATGTCGGACAACTCGACAAGCAGAATGTCCTTTGTCTCGTCTATAGCCCGAGCAGACTCGATGGCCATGACAAGGTATCCAGCGGCAGGAAACACAACTTGTCCCTCGACCTTGTGACCTTCCAGCCAGGACACATCATCAAGTCGCAGATAGTTAAGCCACCGCATACTATCTGCTGGATCCTCGACGGAACGCGCACCCAGTAGCGGGTGAGGAGGCCCAGCGCGCTGACGGTACTTGAGCGACTTTCTGGATTCTCTCCAGAACGACTGCGTGTGATCCCAAGCATATGTCGGAAGACCTGTTGCCAGGGTTGTGCCTGAAGATGCGGAAAAGGCCTGGGCGTAGGTGACATAGTCAACAGAAGATTTCCCGAGACGAGACCAGAGGAAACCAAGTGAGTCGCTCAACGCCTCGACATCGTGAGTGTTCCGAGCCAGTGCACCGTGGTACGGAAGTTGAGATGAAGTTGCGCGTTTGCAAGTCTGGCTGAACGGACCCTTGAGCGCCGGATGAGGACCGACTTCGAGGGCAACATGGCAGGGCGGGGCAGCACCAGCAACGAGTTCCGATGCCACGGAGAATAGCACAGGGTTGATCATGTTCTCAACCCAGTACTCGCCAGACAGGGCGTCAGAGTGAATAGAAGCACTGATGCGCTCGCCCAAGACGCTAGAGTACCAGTCGCAAGAGTCGTCGCCGGGGAGAGCCTTGATGTTGGCAGCCTTGAGCAGATCAAGGTAAGGCTCAGCACAGGGGTGCATGTGATGAGAGTGATAGGCTGTATCAACCCTGAGGACACGAGCAAATGTGCCTTGCTCATCCAGGAGCGTCTTGGCCTGCTTGATGCTCGCCTTGTCTCCTGATAGGGTTGTGCTGGAGGGTGCATTGCTAGCAGCTACATCGACAAGACCAGCAAAGTGCTCTTCGCAAAAGACACAGGCCTCCTCGTACGAGAGACCAACAGCCATCATGGATCCATTGGCTCCGTTCTCTCCACCGGCGAGTTTGGCACAGACACCACGGAGGTACGCAACTCTGATGGCATCACTGGCGGAGAGAAAGCCGGCAACATATGCAGCAGCGATTTCTCCTGAAGAGTGACCAATCACACAGTCAAACTTGACGCCAGCCTTTCGCAGCAACTCTACGAGCATTAGCTGCACGGCTGTGCAGAGAGGCTGTGACACGGCAGCTTCAGCCAGACGAGACGTGTCCTTCTCAGCCATGATCTGCTCAGAGAGGGTCCAGGTCGGAGGCTCAGGAAGGCCTGCCAGTGACTCCTCAAGAGAAGCCATCAGGTCTCGAGCAAAGGGGGATGATCTGAGAATCTCCCTCCCCATGGTAGGCCACTGGGCACCCTGTCCGGTAAAGACGCCGAGAACACGGGGGGTGTGACCAGGCGGGACATCTTGGCTTGCGATGGGCAGCACGGCATCTTCAGCAGTAGCATTTCTCAGCTTCTCCCGAAGACTCTGCGGGTCGTGGCCGGAGAAGAAGGTCCTGACGGGGAGTTGGGATCGTCTATGGGCCAGTGTGAATATGACGCTGTCGACTCTCTCCCTGTCGGCGTTGTCGAGTGCCAGGGAAAGGTGTGCGATCTGTGTGCGCAGTGAAGTTTCCGAGTTGGCAGAGATGACGAGGGGTGTAGAGATGAGTCCGTCTGTTGGATTTGTCTCTGGAGGGTTGTCAAACTGCTCAACAATGACGTGGACATTGGTTCCCCCGAACCCAAAAGAGTTGACACTGGCCCGTCTGGCCGTTCCAGGGGCAAGCTTGGGCCAGGGCATGGCCTCGACGGGGATCTGCAGGTTGGAGGCATAGGGCTTGATGGCAGGGTTGAGGTTCTCGAATAGCTGGTTCGGCGGGATGATGCTCCTCTTGACGGCCTCGACGGCCTTGATGAGTCCGGCAAGACCAGCACATCCTTCAAGATGGCCGACTGCCGTCTTGACTGAGCCGACATACATGGGCTCGTTGATGATGTCGCCATCAGTAAAGAAGGCCTCGTGTATAGCACGGGCTTCAAGGGGATCACCGGCAGGAGTACCCGTTCCGTGCGCTTCAAAGAACTGACAGCGGTCTTTGAAAAAGTCGAGACCGGCATTCTTGTACGTCTGCCGGATAAGAGTCTTTTGTGCCTCTGGACTCGGCAGTGTAATGCCATTTGTGTCTACCACCAGTTAGTAAGTCCCTCTCTACTCTTCAAGGACAGGTCACTTACGTCCGTCCGAGTTGACTCCAATCTCTCGAATGATCCCCTCAATGTGGTCTCCATCCGCCAACGCCCGCGACAGCGTCTTCATCATGATGGCCGCCACACCTTCTCCTCTGGCATACCCATTCGCCGAGGTATCCCACATTCTGCTCCTCCCCGTCGGCGACAGCATGTGGAGTTTAGATTCCGAAATCATCATTTCAGGACCGAGAATGAGGTTTGCTCCTCCCGCGCAGGCAATGCTAGATACACCGCTGCGGAGAGCCGTGACAGCATCATATACGGCGACGAGACTAGAAGAGCACGCCGTGTCGATGGTCATGGAGGGGCCCTTCCAGTCAAAGAGGTACGAGATGCGGTTGGAGAGGATGCTCCTTGCCGTGCCCGTGGCCATGTACTTGGGCATATCCTGGGGGTCACGCATGAGCATCTCGTGGTAGTCGCCCGTCATGCATCCGACGTAGACTGCCGTGTCAGACCCTTTCAGGTCCTCCATGGGTAAGCCAGCCGCCTCTGTGGCCTCGTACACTGCCTCGAGGAGGAGCCTCTGCTGGGGGTCCATGGCCTCGGCCTCACGGGGGTTGATTCTGAAGAAGGACGCGTCGAATAATCGAATGTCCTCTGTCAGCAGGTACGCCTTCTTGACGTCGGTGCAGCCGTTCTTGTCCCCGTTGGTGCTGTAAAAGGCGTCGACGTTGAAGCGCTCAGCGGGGATGCGTGACTGGACGTCTCGCTTTTCGCAGAGAAGGTTCCATAGCTTGGAGGGCGTGTTGGCGCCGCCGGGGAACCGACAAGAGGTGCCGATGATGGCTATGGGTTCTTTGGGAGGTGTACTTTCCATTGTGATTGTCTTGAAAGTGTTGAACTATAGTGAATTGATGGAGTGCTGAGGCTTCTGAAGTTCCGAGGGCTTCTGATGGTTGACTCTAGGCCGTATAGATAACAGCAGCATCAGATATCCTCACAGGTTTCCATGTACATGTCACCCACTGTAGTAAATTGTATAGTTATGGGGCTCTGATTTGTGGATTCCCAGTCATGGCCCCATGGGTCCTCTGAAGGATTGTAGGATTCACACACCCCTGGTAAGCCTCCTTGGCTTTCAGTACTAGTTGGTTCCTTTTCCTTCCGTTGGGGCAAAACGTGCCATGCAAGATGGGCGTATGTATGCAAACGACGGGTTTAGCCGACCTGGCAGGATGGGGTGTATGCCGACGGTAGCTGACCCTTGCACTGGCCAAGATGGGTGTATGCCACGGGTTGACCCGGTCAGGCAAGTGGGTGTACGCAATCGACGGTAGCTTACCCCTGCATAGCCTCGTTTTTGTTTCATTGCGAGAGTTCCCGATGCCTCCGATCATGGCATTGTGCAGGCGGCTAAGACTGAGGGCCCAGGGGTCACCTCAAACATGATCCGGATGGCGGCGGCGGCCGTTGAGGGAGTTTCACGGACGACATGGGACGATTCGACGGTTGCATTGCATTGCAAGGGTGTCGCTTCTGTCAGTCGGCAGATGCCCTTTTGACAGGTGCAGTCCTACGGAGTTGGACTGACGAACTCCTTCAGCCTAACTCAGTGCTTCTTGACGGAATCTCCATTCCCCTTGACTTCTTTCCTCTACCTCTATACCGCCCATCATGCACAAAGTCTTTGCCTCAGATTTCTTCAACTTTGAATTCCTCCGTCTCCTCGGCACAGTCCCCTTCCAGGGCGCCGAGGTTGGCGAATGCCTCGTCACGGCCAGCAGCATCAAGGACGGCGACCCGGAGAGCTGGTACCGGGCGTGGCGCTCGCAGGCTCAAAAAGCTCAGGCCCTAGCCGAAGAAGCTGCCGCCGTGGGTGACAAGACGGGAGCGTGCTGGGCGTACATCCGGGCAGCCAACTACTGGCGGGCCAGCGAGTTTCTTCTCCACTGCAACCCCAACGACGCTCGCATCCTGTCGTCATCCAAGGCCAGCGTCGAGGCCTTTGACAGAGGATGGGTTCTGCTAGACGCAACTGTCAAGAACTTTGACATTCCCTACGAAAAGAACGTCAAACTCCCCGGAAGACTCTACCTCCCTGCCCCCCAGCATAGACTCCCCGGCAAGATCCCCCTCGTTCTCCAGACGGGAGGCTTCGACTCTACCCAGGAAGAGCTGTACTTTTACGGTGCTGCCGGCGCTCTCCCTCGAGGCTACGCAGCCTTCAGCTTTGACGGCCCCGGTCAGGGTCTTCCTCTGCGTGTGGGCAAGCTGAGTCTGCGTCCCGACTGGGAAAACGTCGTCAGCCAAGTGCTGGACTTTGTCGTTGACAAGGTCGCGCCCGAGCACGACCTGGACCTGGACCGCCTCGCCATCTTTGGCGCATCCCTCGGCGGCTACCTATCTCTGCGAGCAGCGGTAGACCCCCGCATCAAGGCGTGCGTGTCGTGCGACGGGCCCCTGGATCTCTTCGAGATCACCCGCAGCCGCATGCCCCCTTGGTTCATCAACGGCTGGGTATCCGGCTGGCTGAGCGACGGCATCTTCAACTGGGTTGTGGACCGGCTGACTGCCGTCAACTTCCAAGTGGCGTGGGAGTTTGGCCACGGGAAATGGGTCTTTGGGGTAGACACGCCGGCAGATGTCCTCCGGGTGATGCAGCAGATCTCCCTCAAGGGAGGCTACCTGGACAGGATCAAGTGTCCTACCCTTGTCACTGGCGCGGCGGACTCGTTCTACTTTACGCCGGATCTCAACTCGAACCCTATTTTTGAGGGGCTGACGGGGTTGGCTTCCAGTGAGAAGCATCTGTGGATTGGCAAGGGGGTCGAGTTTGGGGGGCTCCAGGCAAAGATTGGGGCGTTGGCGGTGGTTCACCACAGGATGTTTACGTGGCTGGATGGGACATTTGGGATAAGGCGGGATGTATTGTAGACTGTCTCAGAGGTCTAATCACCCCCACTCGTGGTTACTCCATCAAGACACAGATTTTGCAACCAGGGACCCTGGACATCAGCTCATTACGATCCTTAGACGTGGGTCTTGCTGCCGGGTTCCTATATAAGACTGGTAGCGAGCAATCTAGTATTCACGTCAACTCAACCATGGCTTTTGGAACCATCTACTCTTTCATGCCCAACGGCAGGGTCTACAAGGTACATCTCCTTCTCACTCTCGCCAACCCAGACTTACTCTTCAGATCCTCGCCGCCGCAAAGCTCAACAATCTCGACATTGACATTGCCCCCTACCAGCACACGGTCACCAACAAATCGGCAGACTTTCTCGCCAAATTCCCCGCCGGAAAAGTCCCAGCCTTTGAAGGATCCGACGGCTTCTGCCTCGCCGAGTCCGACGCCATCGCCCAGTACGTCTCCCAGTCGGGACCCCGTGCCGGGCAGCTCCTCGGGGGGGACGCCGCGACGTCGGCAAAGATCAGACAGTGGGTGTCGTTCTTTGCCGACGAGGTGTACCCCGTTGTGCTTGACCTTGTCATGTGGAGGGTGGAAATGGCATCCTTTGACGGGGCTGTCGAGAACAAGGCGCTGGCTCGTCTGGAGTACGGACTGGATGTGCTAGAGAAGCACTTGTCGAGTGGTACTCTGCTTGTAGGAGACGCACTGACACTTGCAGACTTGACTGGTGCTTCTTCTCTCCTGTGGGCGTTTATGCATGTGGTTGATGAGCCTATGAGGAGGCGATTCCCAAGGGTCGTGAGCTGGTACTTGAGCACGATTCAGAACGACGCGGTCAAGGATATTTTTGGAGAGCCTAATCTAATTGAAAAGAGGCGTCTAGAATAAATGTATATACAGTAGTAACTACTAAGCACCTGCAAGAGGCGCAAGACCAAAGGTGCGGTGCTCAAAGTCGAGTACAAGATACTGCCTCTTGAGAAACGCCCTCCCCAGGAGAACCACCTTTGCATCCCCAGTCTTGGTGCGCCCGTACTTCCAGACATTGACATTAAGGTAGCACACCGACCCCGGCATCTCTTCCAACCTCGTCACATAATCCCTGGGAGGAATAGTGTACTGCTCTCCCCCGTCAAGCTCGTAGACAAGATCAGGATATCCATCCAGGCCATCACACGGGACGGTGTACCACTTCTGCTCCTCGGTGTTGTACCCCGTTGACCCCTGGCTCAGAATATTCTCGACGGTTGCCTTGGAGGCGAGCTTGGCGCCCGTGTGCTTGACAAGGTACCTGTACCCGTTCAGCGACAGGGGTGCCCCCAGCCCCTCGGATCCTTCGTCGACGACTGCAAGCGGGGGTGTCTTCTTATCGCCCTTGACAGCCTTGAACGGCTTGGCGTAGTTCTTGGACAGCTTCCTGCTAGTCTTTACCCACATCCCCGTCAGGGGGGCACTCCAGTAGTTGCTGCGGGGGGGAGTAAGAGGGTAGAAGGCGTCGCTTAGCCACTCTGGATTCTGTATCTCGTAGGTTTGCAGCTTCTTCGGGTCGTACATTGCGGCATCTGTACCTCCAAGCACGAGCTGGGCGTCTCCCCCCTGGCATGTAGACGAAGAGTCGAGCACGTGGCAGCTATGCCAGCCAACAAGAGGACCCATCCTGCCGTCCTGCCAAGCCTGGTAGTTGGCGGGCTCAGACGTCTCGGCCCGTGCTGACGGCGGCGGGGCCAGGCCGTAGATGCCCGCAAAGGGAACGGCGGGTACAACGCTGGCAGGGTACGGGAAGTGGGAGACCTGGAAGAGGGTGTCGTTGCTGCTGCAGATCTGGCCAATGCACACCTGGTCCCTCGCGTAGTCGACGGTGAAGTTGGGGGCGAACGCCGTGACGGGCCATGTAGTCTGTGCGAAAGAGGCGTTGCTGAAGGTGGTAGACTCGTTCTCGTTGAAAAAGATTTGTTCCTGTCCAGCGCAGAGATCCGGGTTGAACTGGCCTAGACAGCGGCCGGATCGCACAAACATGGCCATCCACGTCATGTCGCTGAGCATGGTGATGTTCTGCGGCGGGGACCCGACCGTCGTGTTGAAGAGGTAGCCGTAGACGTCCCAGACTGCGGGTACTGCGACCGAGTTACCGTGGCCAAGGGGGCGGCGAGGTGTCACGGCGGCTGCGCGGGTCGGGAGAACTGTCCCGGGCTGCAGCTGCGCTGCTAGAATGGAGAGGGCTGCAGCGACGTGCATTGTTTCTCTGTGGATCCTTTGCGAGAAGAGAACAGGAGTGACCAAAGAAGGTTGATGATGCAGGACATGGACCGGGCGATCATGCACACTTTATCACGGCCCCAACGGAAACCTCCGGGTTCTGATATCTTGGACGACAAGAGTCAATAATCAATCACAGTAATCCCAACAGCCATGATCGAACGATAATACATCCTATTCTCCACAACTAAGCTAGTTAAATCCGGGATTCAACAGAAGCATCTGCTGCCTAGACCGGTTCCGCCTTTTATGGGGAACCCTCCCGTCAGACCGGGGGTGAAGGAATAGGACATGATCCTTCGAACCGTGAACCGTACTTCCGAGTTGGGTTCAAACTTGGAAACTGCTATCATGATTCGATTCAGGATTATCCTATGGTACGATCGCCGCCTAGGTTGCCTAGACACAGCTAATAAGAGACATGTTTTCAACCTGCTGATTCGCTCACCAAGCACACACTCATCCTTTGTATCACTTCCATCTCACTGCTCAAGTTCACATGGCCCCCAGATTACTCTGCCTGCACGGCGGCGGCGCCTCCTCCGCCATCATGCGCGTCCAGTTCTCCAAGCTAGAACACGCCCTGAGCCGCTTCCAGCTCGTCTACCTTGAGGGCCCCCTCGACAGCGCCCCCGGCCCCGGCGTCCTCCCCTTCTTTGAGAACTGCGGCCCCTATTCCTGCTGGGTGAGCGACGACAAGACGCTGTCCCCGGAGAGCAGGAGACAAGAACAAGAAGATGCCATCGCCTACATCAAGAGCTTCATCATCCAGCACGGTCCGTTTGCCGGTATTCTCGGCTTCTCACAGGGTGCTCGTGCAGCCGCCAGCATCTTGCTCGAGCAGCAGAGACAGCCATTTACGCATAATGCCTTGTTTGGCGTCTTCTTCTGTGGCACTTTTCCTCCCTTTGTGTCCGAGACGCCAGAGATCAGGATACCGACTGTGCATGTGCTGGGGCTGTCGGATCCGTACCTTGAAGAGGGTGAGGCGCTGTTGATGCATTGCACGCAGCAGAGTGTTAGGAGGGTCATCAAGTTCAACGGTGGACATCACATGCCGGCTAGTCCGGATGTTGCTCGACAGATTGCGGATGTCATATCCATGGTGTATAGGGCTTCCAATAGGAAGAGGGTGTCGACTATGAAGAAGCTTCCAGCTTGTGTACCGGCGATTGAGATTAGCTATCAGGAGTTTGACATATAGAAGCACAGAGCAATTGATAAATTACAATTTGAAAACCTGACTATTATTGAAATCAAAGTCTGTTGGTTTTTAAAGTTGGTTGTAACCAACGAGATTCGAAGAATCAATATAGACTAACTACTACGACATGCTGTTCAAGACGAATGAAATCCGTCGTTTTCGCACCAGTCCCAACCGCCGTCTCCAGATGACGACGGGCGTTCATGATCATGGTTGCTGCGGGGGCTTCGCGTAGTTCCAGGACCTTTTCGCCACTGGCAATATCTTCGAGGCCTACGGATCGACTGGTTCAGTCTGGGAAGGCTGTTCTGTGAGAGGTTTGCCGTGTGGAGGAGTAGTCCCGCGCCAACCTTGTTGGCATGCTCGGTGATGAGGCCGGCGATGACGGGACGGCTGAGGGAGCTGCTGATGGGGTACAGGTCATACGGCATGGCGTGTGCGCGTATGGCCTTTTCCACATTGTCGACAAACAGTTTCCTGCCGGGGAGACACTGGAATGTCGCATTGTACTTGGTGGCCAGCTTGTCGAGCGTCGTCATGTCAATCTCGCCCCCGACGTCGACAACGACGATGTGCATGTTTGAAAACCCGAGCTCGTGCAGTCGGTACATGGATCAGATAGGTGCTGTCCAGGCCGCCGCTGCACATGGCGACCACCAGTACAGGTCTATGTCTTCAAAACTCTCGATCCGGAGACCGGCTGGTGCGGGAAGAGGTAGGGCCAGGCCATTGGATGGGTCTTGTTTGGGCAACAGGGCATGGGCATTGCCAAAGACGGGTGTGGCGAGGGTGGTTTGGTGCTTTGACTTGTCAATATGGGAATGTTGGTGTGTTTGTGTTTGTTACTTACTATTGTGTTTAAGGGTGAGAGTTGTTGCTGATGAGGTTATCTCAAGGGTCTAGCCGTGAACAGTTTGGATAGATCGTAGTATAGTGTTTATTACTATCTCAGTAGCAGTAATATAATGATAAGTATACTCTAGATAACATCATAAAGTAGCATAAAATTATTGTTATTCTATATTAGTTCCTCTGTGTATATAGTAGCCGTTAACCCAAGCCGGGACTATGCTAGGTCTACTACGGACCTACACTAACCCCGGCTTAGGGGTCAGGCTGATTATATACTATATCACGTGATTATATAATTAATTATTTTTGAAGGCCTTAAGGAGCCTTAAGGGCTTCTTTTTTCCTTAATTACTTAGCTCTAGATATATTAGTTAATTAACTTATTAAAGCTAACGTTACTTTATTTTATTTACTTTCCTATAAGTTATATAAAAAGATATACTAATACTAATTAGTACTAGCTATTACTATTAGTAATATAGATTAGTAAGGTAAAAGAGAGGTCCTTATTACTTTTATTTAAGCTTTAGTGTCATGGCTTGGACAT
>JABFEP010002607.1:0-16253 GCA_013618265.1 Fusarium albidum
GGATATTCAAGTTAAACCCTCGTAAGATTACTTAGGCGTAAATATTATTAATTATACTCTTTAGGAGCCTTATAAGCTCGATAACTTTAACAGTAGTTTTACTTCTATAGGTGTTGGTTCGTCTTCACATATCTGTATGTGGGAAAGCAAAGATAACAGGGTGGGCTCCATCAATCGATATATTCAGAGCTATCCTAGAAGGGAAGAAGGAAAAGCTGGGGCTCACGAAGTGGCCCCTTGTGGCCCGACTCGGCCGTGTCACGCATCACGGCTTCTACTTAATCCGGCCCGGACCCGAAGAGGGCCCGGTCCGAGACAACGGCTGCCACACACACAAGTTACCAACAAATATAATAAATTCTCATGTTCTCGCCAATCTTGGCAAAACCAAAGCCGCCAGGCCACGGCAAACAGTCCAACCCAACTCAGTGCGCTGCGGGCCCTCTAGGCTTGCTTCCGCGATGATAAGGAACAAGCTTTTTTCACATCCCTGACATCTTCAAAACCAGATGGTAACACAACTACCGTACCTACCTAATGATAAGATTTGTATTCCATCTTGCACATGATTTCCGACTCGAGTCGCAAGTATAAGTTTATTTCTTTTCTCTTCTAAAGGAAATAAAACTATCCTGTATTCCTCAATACCTCTGGTCTAACTCGGGACATGGGTGGCCTGGTTCCCGCCTCACTGCATCGTGGGCATAGCGACAGATGCCTTCTCGGACACTGCGTCGTTGGCTGACCAGAAAGCCGTGACAGTCTTCTGCTGAGTATAGAAGTTGACACCAGGCCTACCGTAGAAAGTGTTTGCGCCGCCTCCCGCGATGCTCTTCTTGTTGCCGGTGAAGGAGAACATCGGCAATGGCACTGGGATCGGGACGTTGATGCCCACCTGGCCAGCCTCGATGTTCTTGCGATACGCCTCGGCTGTGGCGCCCGACCGTGTAAAGATAGCGGTTCCATTGCCGTACTCGTTCTTATTGATAAGGTCAATGGCCTCGTCAATGGTGTCGACGTGAAGGCAGATAAGAACGGGCCCGAAAATCTCCTCCTTATAGCAAGTCATATCGGTGGTAACGTCGGCAATGATGGTTGGGCTGACCCAGTTACCGTTGGGATACTTGTCCAATGGCCCCTTGTTGCGGCCGTCGAGGAGGATCGTGGCACCGTCCTTCTCGGCGCTCGCGATCAACTTCTCAATACGCTGCTTGCTTTGGGGGCTGATAACAGGGCCAACCTCGGAGCCCTTCTCGAATCCACCGTCGACCTTGAGCTTTCGGGCATGCTCGACGATTTCGGGGAGCCATTCCTTGGTTTCACCGACAGTGACGAGTGTTGTCAAGGCCATGCAGCGCTGACCAGCAGCCCCGAAGGCACCGCCAACCACGCTGTTGATAGCATGGACCTTGTTGGCATCCGGGAGAATAGTGGCGTGGTTTTTGGCTCCGAGGTTTGCCTGAACCCGCTTACCATTAGCTGATCCGCGAGTGTAGATGTATTCGCCAGCCTTATTGCCGCCGATGAAGCTGATGGCTTTGATCGCAGGTTCGTCGATGATAAAATCGACCGCCCGGTGAGCTCCGTGGATGACGTTGACCACGCCGTCGGGGAAGCCCACCTTCTGGATCAGATCGGCTAGAATCATCGCGGCGCCGGGATCGCGTTCGGAAGGCTTGAGGATCATCGTATTGCCCGTGATGGTTGCGATCGGGATGCACCACAAGGGCACCATCGCGGGGAAGTCTATCTTTCAGTTAGCAACCAAGTTCTTACTTGATGGTGATGAACGGATGTAGAGCGACCGTCCTGGAAGGCATCGCCTGAAACGACACTGCCGGGCACTTACTGAATGGACAAATAGCAGCCACAACGCCCAATGGCTCGCGATATGTGCGGGTTTCCAAGTCCTTCGAGACCTCGAGCAGTTCGCCCTTGAGGAACTCTGGGGCCGCGATCGCAGCCTCTGCAACCTGGATACCACGGAGCACATCGCCACGGGCATCAGCCAGCGTCTTGCCCTGTTCGATGGTGCAGCTGGCAGCCAGCCGATCGAAATTCTCACGAATTAGCTGCACGAATCGGAACATGATTTGTTGACGCGTGATGACCGTCGTCTTGCTCCATGATTCAAAGGCTTTCTCGGCACTGGCCACAGCAGCCTTCATCTCGGGATCCGTCATCTCAGGAACCCGAGTGACGAGGTTGTTCGTCGCTGGGTCGTGGAGGTCGATGTACTTGTCGGTTGTCGAGTTGAAGAACTTGTTGTCGATGAAATAAGGAGTGTCGACGGCCTCGACCTTGTCATGGTTGGTTGGGAAGTTGGTGGTTGTCGACGGGAGGGTAACAGGAGACTGTGAGAGAACGGCGGTGGCTGGGTCGCGAATGAGCCGCCTACCCAAGATACTGATACTGGCTCAACAGAACACCGCCGTGTTCCTTGATATCCCCGTAATCTTCATGGTTTCCCGATTCATGACTACCACGGGGCGGGGAAGTTCTCGATGATAACGGTCAAACAACTCTCCAGTCAGTGACTGGCTGCGGAGGGTAGGGTGGGGGTATGGATCTGGCTTGGCATGGGCTGCAAGCGCCCCTCGAACTCACGCTTATCTGGGGCCAATTCACGACTCGTGCTGCAGTCTAGAGCACGGACCATCCATGCCCATAAAGAGGGACCTCGGAGCCAGGTTGCGTCGGTCCCGCTCAAATACGCTCAACACGCCCGCCCCTTCTCTCCCTGGCCACAACGCTCAACACATCACACACTGACCATGTCTTCGTCTGCCGACAAAGAAAGGAGGAGGCGGAATGGATCAAAGCATGACAAAACTGGCTGCCTCACGTGCCGGTACAGGTAAGCAATTATTCATTGAATCTGGCAGGGGTCATGCTGAATTGCTGCCGTTACCAGGCGGAAAAAATGCACAGACAATAGGTTCCCCGTCTGCGGTTCCTGTTCGCGCCTTAACCTGAAATGCATCCGTCAAGAGACAAAGGATATTGTACCGGATTCTTGGGCGGCTGAGAAACGCGCAAGCGCCGATGCCACTTCCCCGGCCACTTCCACGCAGCTCGCGCCTCCCTCCGGCCTATCCATGCCCGGGGACTCCAATGGCTGCGTCGACTCTCCCCGGAAACGGGAGGCTATGAGGTACTACATCTCGGTGTTGACGACATACCTGACTGTGAGCCAAGAGTTCAACTCTTTTCTTACTGGTGAGTTTGCCTTCCATGACGATGATGCCTTGTAGGCTGACGATCCGATTCTAATCAGCCTTTCTCCCAATGGCCATGGAGTCGGTGGCTTTGTTCGACGTTCTACTCGCCTTCGCCTCGGGGCATCTGTCCATCACTGTCGAATCTTATAAAGTGACTGCTCTCGAAACCAGATCAGCCGCCATACGAAGTCTGGCCACGGCGATCAGCACGCCCTCGGACCGAGTATCATACCACGAGACGAACGCTGCGGCCTGTCTTGGCTTTGTCATTTACGAGGCTGGCGTAGGCGACTGTCGAGCCTGGCATACCCATCTCAAGGGAACCCAAAACATCATCAAATCCACATCTGCGTATTCTGGCGGCAAACTTCTCAGTGGGCCAGAGGCCTTCAAGCACAGCACAGAGGGTCAGTGGATTCTGCGCAACTACGCCTATCACGACATCATCGGAAGCATCACCTCGCAGAAGACGCCGTTGCTTCATGGAGACTATCTCGATGGCATCACCGATGTGGTGGATAGCTGTGTAGGCGTTGCGGCCGGTCTTCTCGGCATAATTGCCCGCATAGGATTCCTGGACGAAGAGACAGCAATCAAGGAGCATACTCGGGATGGTGAGGTTCTAGAGAAGCTAGAGAAACTCCAGTCTGCATATGCAGATATTGAGCAAGAGCTGCTCACTTGGCAATGTCACGCCGATGCCAGCCCCGGACTCGCAGCTCTGGCTTATACGTACCGAAACGCAGCCCTGATTGTCCTCTACCGACTTGTCCGCAGCCGCATCAAGTCCAGCCGCGGTGCCGCCCTCGACCTCTGGTGCTCGGAAGCGGACGCGATGGGTGCCGTTCAGGCCAAGATCCAGGAGCAAGTCGCTGATACCCTGGCACATGTGTCTGATATTCCTGTTGGCTCTGCTCCAGAGGGAGCCCTCCTCTTCCCCATCTTCATTGTTGGCGGAGAGGCGACTGAGCAAGAACACATCGACATGGTTCGCTCGAGACTGCGGCTCATGGCTAGGAAGAGGCAGTTTCGGAATCTCTTGCAGGCTCGGGAGGTCCTGGAGGATCTCTGGGATCTGCGCAAAACGAGGCAGGGCGTCAACGCCGACTGGACACAAATATTGGAAGCCTCTGGAGAAGACTTGTTGTTGACGTAGCATTATCTCGCCATGCTGAACTTCCTGTGTCGCTAAACGCAGGAGGCAATGCCGAATGCCCTGTGCTGGTCGCCATAATGTTGGATACAGAACGCCGTGGTAAGGCATCGCCCCCGAACCTGCATGTCTCTTTAACCCAAATCAGCGAGATTGCTAACTTTAAGCAACTAGATTAAATTCGGAAAGCCAACATTCAATCGTTCCCGTCTTACACCTGTGTCTTGACGACGTGGATATACCTTCGGCTTTTACTACCCACCTTCGGTGTGGTCATCTATCCTCGATCGACTGTTCCATGATAGAGAAGCATGCCTGTTGGAGGAGAGACAGGGAAAGAATGTTTGAATCAAAGGTGTCTAGGCTGGATGTAGGTAGAAAAACGCGTATGAACGAGTTCATACACGCTCCCCTTGGCCATTCGGCTCTTTGAGGATATTTTGCCCATTATCTATGCTACTAAGGGATTGGACGATGGAAATGTAAGGAACGAATCATCATGAACTCGTCGGAGATCGTGTGCTATCTTGGTTGCGGTATAGACCACTAGGCAACAGAAGCAAACATCAACATGGCATTCTCAGCCCATCTTGAAGCCGAGCCCGAGTCACATCTACCCCGTACTCCGAAGCGTCGCCCTTTGGGAGTGCCCGTGCCCTCTTTTGTGGACCGAAGCCCATGTCCACTTGCCTCTCGCCACAACCTGAGACTTTGTTGACCGGAGTGAGCGGCTTGCCATCGCCGAGAAAATAAGCCTCGAGATTCTTCATGGCGATTTCTTCGAATTTCTGACTTCATTAGCGAGGTTCGCCGTGCACTCATTGTGGGCCAAAATCTTACTCTGTCGGCATCAATCGTGCTTCCAGCCATGTGAGGAAGGAGCGTAACTCTCCAGCTCTTGAGCGGCCTTGGATTAATCAGAGGCCTGGCCATCGTTAGAAGGAGGACCCCGGCACCAGCCCAGGCTTGATGACTTACTCATCATGGAAGACGTCCAAAGCCGCACTTTTAATGTGTCCAGTCTCGAGTGCATCCGCCAATGCGTCTTCGTCAACGCACTTGCCCCGTCCAATATTCACCACTCTGCTCCCTTTCTTCATCTTTCCCAGCGTAGTAGCATTGACTAGGTGATGCGTCTCGGGAGTGTGGGGACAGGTGAGCACTAAGCAGTCGCACGTTGTGAGTAGAGAATCGATATTGTCATGATAGACTGCGTTTCCAAGATTCTCTTCGACGTCTAGGGGCTTCCTGCGGCTGTCGAAGTAGTGGATTGTCATGCCCAGAGCCCGAGCTCTTCTTGCGACTGCTGTGCCGATGCCTCCCATTCCGACTATCCCGAGGATCTTGCCGCCGGGCTCGTGTGCTTCGGCGCAGATGTCCTGGACATGGAACTGGCGCGCCTCGCCCTTTTCTCGCAGCGTCAGCTCGCCGAACGAGGTGAAGCGGAAGACGGCGAGGATGAGGAAGAGGCCAATGTCGGCAGTAGACTCGGTCGCGCCGCCGGCTCCGTTGCAGTACCATATCCGTCTCTGCTCGAGAGCTTCGACATCCTCGCCGTCGTAGCCGTGGTTGCAGTACGAGACGATTTTGCAAGAGGAGGGTAGATGCTGGACGAGCTCCTTGTCGAGCGGGGGGAGCATGGTAGGTGAGAGGTTGGGTCGGATTATTCCGTCGATCTTGGAGTATTTGCCGCCCTGGGAGAAGGCTTCGATGAGTTCGGCTCGCGACGTCAAGTCTTATGTAATGATGTCGAACTTCTTCCGAAACTCGGACCATGCCTCATGGGCAAACATGATGGGCTGGCCGGTGTAGAGGATGGTTGGTTTCACCATTATCGTCAAGCGTGATGTTCGAAGAAGCCTATTGATCATTTGCTGACGCTCCCAGCAAGTGGCTCGAAGGTGGCAGGTAAATATGACAGAATACGATACCAAGCAGAAGCAAACGACGGAAAGGTTGTCTGCCAGTGCCGTTGCAGAGTCACCCCTCTCCCGAGGTAAAGCAGCGTTGTCGTGCCGTCCGTTGTCGGCTTCCTGAGAGCCCGTGGGCCGTGGATGCTCTACTGGGCATGGCCTGGAGATGACATTTCGCCGTGGGCTGTCATTAAAGGGTGCGCAAAGGGCGCGTGGGGCAAAGCACAGCGTAAGGGGCGTAAACAAGAGGTGCCGGGTTCCTCGGCCAGTGGCTTTACTTTCGCCGAAAAGTATGTACTCCAACTTTTTGCCGCCAGGGGCCGAGAAACAGGAACTGTCTGGCGTGCACGCATGAAATTCTAGCGGATACACTGACAGGAATAATTCCCTGCTGAAGTCGGTCCATGGAGGCAGGGAGGGCTCGTTGAGGACACCGGTGAACCCGGCTTTACGGTTGAAGTATGCCTTGCCGCTCTTGTAATATATTATCGCCGCTATGAATAGATTATGAGGCGTGGGTGCCAAGCCTTTTGACGTCGAGCTGGCCAAGGTGTCGTCAAGAATTCAACATCACCACCCAAATTCTGTGCGACTGCAGGCTGGTCACTGGTGTTGGCCAACTCAAGATTGCTAGTCTGATTTCTTTCCATTTAATAAAAGCAGTTTCCACGCTATTTTCTTGCTTGCTACGAGCCTAGCTTCGCGTCAACTGTAGCCCCTCAAATGCCTGAAACACCGTCTCCTTCACTTTCATGGCGATCTCCTCGATCTCCTCCCGCGTGCTGGTGTAGGCCGGCGCCAAGAGGACATGGTCGCCATTGACACCATCCTTGGTGCCCTGTCCAGGATACAAGCTAATGCCGAGGTCGTTCAATCCCTTGGTATGAACGGCGTTAGCGATGCCGGCGGATGAAGGGAATGGGATTTTGGTTTTCTTGTCGACAACGAACTCGATCTGTCAATCTGTAAGTTGGTGTCGTTGAAAGCTTTTCTTCTCACTTACTCCCCAGAACAAGCCCTTGCCGCGAACATTTCCGACGTACGGATGGCCGTCAAGGTGCTTGTGCAAGAGCTCTCCCAATAGAGCCCCATTCTCCCGCACGTTTTCGACCAGGTTCTCTTCTCGGATAACGCGCTGTACTTCCAGCGCGGCGGCGCACCCTACAGGGTGGCCTTGGTATGTGTGCCCGTGCGAGAAGGCCCTACACGATGGTCAGCGTCATACAGTCGTTGTATCGTCACCAGCGTGCATACCCGCTGCCATTCTTCAGGGCATTCGCAACGCGATAGTTGATCAGCATTCCGGCAACCGATGCATAGCCGCCGCCTAGACCCTTGGCGAGAGTCTGGATATCAGGAGTTACGCCTTCTTGCTGCCAGGCGTGGAGCGTTCCGGAGCGGCCCATGCCAGACATGACTTCTGTAAAGGGGTCAATGCGACATGTATTGCAGGGGGGTTGCTCAAGACGTACCATCGAGGATCAGAAGAGCGCCATACTTGTCGCAGACTTTCCTCATGGACTTGAAATAACCAGGGACAGCAGGAACGCAGCCGAGCGTCTATGAAGGCATCGTTAGTGGAGTTGACTCAGACGGGGCCGCTGAGGTTCATACCGCCCCAACCACTGGCTCTGCGACAAAGGCGCAAACCGTGTCGGGACCGATCTCCTGGAATTTTCGGTCCAGTTCGTCTGCCAGCTGTTGCACGTACTCTTCGACTGTCTGCCCTTCTTTCATCCCCCGGTACGCATTGCAGGCCGACACACGGTGGATGTTTGGTAGGAGCATGTCCTGGAAGAGGCTTCGTCGTGCAACATGGCCGCTCATCGACAGAGACCCCAATGTTGTGCCGTGGTAGGAGCCTTCGCGTGCGATGAAGTTGACCCGCTTATTCTGCTTAGGGCTGAGCTCCATGAAGTACTGCCGCGCCATCTTCATGGCCGACTCCATCGCTTCGGAGCCTGTGGACCGAAAAGACCCCAAGTTAGTGCCGCATAACTTGCCGGGCAGAGGAAGGAATTACTCACCGGAGCACATGATGTACGCCTTAGACATGACTCCATCAGTTCCATTGACGAGCTCAGCTGCCAGCGCCTCTCCGATGGGATGTCCGAAGAACATGGAGTTGCAGTACGCAAACTTGTCAATCTGCTCAACCATGGCCGCCTTGACTCGCTTGTTGTTGTAGCCAATGCATGCCACAGCCGCGCCACAGGTGGTGTCCATCATCTTGTGGCCATTGGAGAATGTGAGATACTTGCCGTCGGCCGACACCACCTGCAAGGGTGCAGTCTTGAGGGTTCGGTGCAGAACGGCGCTGTCCTTGGGGTCTGCGCGGCCCTCGACCGTGGCTGCAGAAGCTGAAAAAGTCCTGACCAGAGGAGCCGTCCTCAATCTCAGCGGGCGAGCGCCGTTGATGCCGCGGACAGACTGGGCGGACCGGAGACTAGCGAAAGCCCTGGAGGACGCCTTTGATGTGCTTTGACAGAGCATGTTTGCTGGCCGTGGACGAAGAGAGCTGCGTTGGTGTGTTTGGCGAACAGAGCCCTTGGCTGAGGACGAGATGGCTAATAACCTCACACACACCGTTTCCGGCGTCATTTAGATCCGTTCCAGAGGCCGTGAAGGGCCGGCTGATGCCGACCTCGTGATCACTGCCGCCTGGACTCTGTCCGGCAAGCCGTCGTTGCAACTGGATTGTCTGCCTACAACGAGGGGACAGTGGAGTGGAGGCTCTGTGAACCGGCGTGTTTGGCGCCTGCACGACCCAACAGTGTGCGTGCGGGGTGCTGTGCTACGTTTGCACCCTACTAGCTAGCGGGCAACTTGGAGCCTTGGCGGGCACCTGTGGCGAGGTTCCGAGCCTCCGTGGCTAACCACCAGGATAGACATCTGGAAATTGCAGACTTTTACTTGAAGTAAGCATGAGAAGCATCGGTACTAAGAAAACGGCCTACAAGGAAAGGAATAGAATAGAACAGACAGTTATTTGTCGTTGTCGGCATAATCATCAGTTTCCGGGCTTCAAGTCCCATTCACACTAGACAGTTTCGTGACGCTGGGGATTTCGCAAACAGTTTCATTATCTCGGCGATATTAAATTATCTTAGTTATATCAAAGTGTTTGAAATATTCATCCCATGTCATCCGGCACGTCTAACCAGCTGCGTCTACCTCGGCCTCTCTGCCGGCTGCAGAACTCGGGACCCGAGCAGATAAACAAGGCAGGAACAAGGCCGCCCTGTCTGGTCCGGTGTGTTGAACGGCCCGGGAACCAAGTGCAAGGAATCAGCCGGGTACTCCCAGTCCATTTGCCGTGGCTCTTCCTCGTCCATCCGGCTGCCGTCCGAGGCCGAACAGGCCTGACTTTCTACTTCATGTTTCCTGGAATCAAGGCCAGCCCACGGGTGTCTTAAATGGTCTTGGAACCCCATCATTGCAGCTATCGCGTTTTCATCCAGAGCCCCGAGGATGAACCCCCAGTCATCAACCCTGAAATCAATCACTGGATCTAACGAGCTGGGCTGCTCGGCTTGTTCTGTATCGGCCGACACCGAGAGGCTCGATGGTGTTGGCAACAACGGAAGTATGGGCTCAATTTCCTGTGGTTCCTGTTCCGCTGATGCGTTTTGGGTCTCGTCTTTGGCTGCTTCGCGACTTTGTTGTGCTGTTTTCGTCGGTTTCTCAGTGTCTTTCGCCCTGATCTTTGCCCCTCTGACCGTCGGCAAGCGTGGAGATTTGTGCCGTGATTTACAATGCCGGGCCACGGTATCCCTCCTGTTCAGAGTCAACGTTAGCCTTCCACATTGTGCGGAGAAAACGGTAGTAGAGAAGGGAACTGGAACTGACCATTTGGTTCTCCGTGGCGGCACTGCAGTCTTCCATATATATCTTGCAGTTGGCGCATGGCATCCCATGTATGCTATCGCAGCGGACCTTTTTGGTTCGACACGACTGGCACGCATACTTGGCGCGGTTGGGTGGAGGACGGTGACGCGGTTCCGAGGAAGCTTGGTTGGCAGGGATGGATTCAGTCGCGGACATTGCTATGTGTGCCCAGCAGAAAGCGTCGAGGGCCGTTTCTTGCACGGAGAGGGTGACGGCTGGGCAGTGGAAGGGATCTGATGAGTCCGGAGCCGAAGGGAGTGTCCACGATGGTCTGCTGCTGGGGGGCGATTCTGCCGTCCAGCCTGCTTGCACACTGACAGATATACTGAATTTCCATTGGGGGGGCTTCCGATTCATCCTTTGCTAAAAAAGTTGAAAGTTTACCTGCGATTTATTCCAAACTCAGAGCATCCCTCGCAAGCGGAGGCTCGTGGGCCGTCCGGTCGAAATGCTTGGAACGAGCACCCTGGGCGTGATTACGCCTGACGCGCCCTGACCTGCGCCTTGACACCTTCCCACCTTATCCTGGTCCCCACTTGTTCGGCTGCGCTTTGTGGAGGCGTGGAGACATTTCTCCGCGGTGCTCCTAGTCCGTTCATGCCAGGCCGCGCGTATTTGGCGTCGCTTGCGGCTTGGCTGTTGATAAGAGCTATGAGTCAACTCTGGTGCGATGCCATGGCTAAACTAGATTGGGGGTTCTTGCTAGTTACGCGAGGGTCATATCGATGTCTCTTGCCATCCATTGAAGCCATCCAAGCATCCGTTCTCACGAGCGGCGCCAGGGCCATGCTACCGGGACGCTCTCAAAGTCACATAAGCTGAAATCTGACGCGCCAGGGATGTCTTAGCGAGAGATAAGTCGCTTTCTCTTGCCTTCTTAAGAAGTGGCGTCTGGATAATCGCCTTCGGCCTTCACTTATCTACCCCGGATCTTGGACCATCTTGCCCGGGGAACAGCGCCAGCTACCTTACCTCGGCCACAAAGGGGTCAACCTCGGGCTTCCTACGTATATATTTTGAATGGAAGGCTGGTTCTGTTACATTACTTTGACTTTATCAATGCACCCTTTCGCCTGAATCTCTGACAACTTACACTGAAACCTGAACCGCGCCCTATTGACTCGCAATGGCTTCTGCAGCAGTCGACCCCAAGAAGGAATCTCTTGATTCCCCTCCTCATGCGGAGGCGCTCAAGTCAGACGTCAGTGCAGCTAATAACATATACATTGATCCAAAGAAAGAGAGGGCTATTCTCAGAAAATTCGACTGTTTTGTCATGCCACAGTTCGTCATCATTATCATCCTGGCGTACCTAGACCGAACAAACATTGGTATGGTTCAATTCCGTCGCTCGGGCCTGACTTTTAGACAGTGGCTGACGCTGGGGGCAACAGGAAATGCCCGCATCTTCGGCTTTGAAGAAGATATTGGGCTCGAGGGCAACCAGTTTGCCAATATCTCGTCGTTATTCTATGTTACATACGTTGCCTTCGAGCTCCCGTGGGTGCTCGCGGTCAAACGATACGGCGCCAACTTGGTCCTGGCCATTGCCATCGTCTTCTGGAGTGCAGTGGTTATTGGCACCGGCTTCATTCACAACTATACACAAGCAATTATGGTTCGACTCCTCCTGGGCTTCGCCGAGGCCGGAGTCTTCCCTGCGATTACTTTTCTTCTGTCGACCATCTACCCCCGCGAGTCCCAGGGCAAGCGCGTCGCCGTCATGTACGGCGCCACGGCACTGGCTGGGGCCTTTGGAGGTCTGATAGCCTACGGCATCCAGACCATGGGTGATAGACTTGACCTCGCTGCTTGGAGGTGGCTTTTCATTATCGAAGGTGCTATTTCTGCTGGCGTTGGGTTGCTCTGTTGGGTATCTCTTCCTCACTCATCCCAAGGCGCTTGGTTTCTTAAGGAAGACGAAAAGCTGCTAATGCAGGAACGACGTCTCAGGGATGTGGCGTATACTGGATCTGATGAATTCTCGTGGTCTTACGTCTGGATGGCCTTCACAGATATCATGGTCTGGGTGGCTGCCCTGAGCCTCTTCTGCGCTGGCATCCCGCTCTTTGGCTTCGGCCTCTTTTTGCCCACCATCATCAAAGGACTTGGGTGATTATGCCCTCGAAGCTTTCTTACGTGTCGAGCACCTTGCTAACGTTATTTCAGTTTCGAATCCCTCCAGGTCAACTACCTGACTATTCCAGTCTACGTCGTCGGCTGCATCATCCTGGGAACGGCTACATATGTTTCTGATCGGCTGAGAAAGCGTGCGGCAATCGCCATCCTCCCGCCGGTGCTGGTTATAGTCGGGTACGCTGTCGTAATCGGCACACCGGCAGCCGCTCCAGGATACTTTGCCATGTTCATGTGTTCCGGAGGTGAGCAGGCCACTTACCCAACTTTTAGCTCTATGCAGTATCTTAACAGAATTACAGTGTACACATACAATGCGATTCTTGTGGCTTGGGTTTCGAACAACATCAAGCCAGATCACAAGCGTAGTGCAGCGCTGCCCCTTTTCCTGTCCATCGCCAACGTCTCCGGCGTTGTTGCTAGTCAAGTTTATCCGAATTTCACGGCCCCCAGGTAAGAACTTGCCAGCGCTTTTTGTTATCGTTGACTAAATTGGTGCGCTGCAGGTACATTATGGGCAACGCTATCAGCCTCGCGATGGAGTTTGTAGCCGCGTGTGGCGTTGGCGTTATTTATCTTATCTTGAAAACGAGAAACAAGGTCAAGGCTAAGCAGGTTGCCGAGGGATTGACGGACAATGGGGAGAAGGGAGACAAGGCGTTGGACTTTGAGTATATTTTTTGAGAGTCATTTGAAGGACGACCCACAGTCAACAAGCAGGACAGCATCATTAGTCTTGTTCAACGTCCAGGTTACTTAGGCGGTGGTTTGGGTGACCAATTGAGAACTTTCGCTGAGCCAGCCAGGTTTGCATGCCGAGAAGGTCGCGATTTGTTTACCTGGCGTTGATGGAATCCCTTGCATGAGAGCTGACGCCTAAGGAAGGTGGAAGACGGAACAGCAGGCAGATTACCATAGATAACGGGCTTTCAGAGAAGAAGACGGGCGGGGAGAGGCGTATTTGGCGAGCCGGAGATATGCCTATCGGCTACATGTCAGACTTCGGGACGTGCTCATATGCATGTTTATCCATGGGCGGACATGTGGAGTCTGTCGGAGGTCAAGTGGGAAGTTTCGAGTCAGGCTTTTGGCGGCGGAGCTTAATGCGAGGTCCGGCTCTCTTGGAATTTGACCAAGTTAATGAACTCCGGTTACTAGCGACTCTTTGAGTGGGAAGATCAGACTAATCCACCGGTCTAAAATCTCATTGAACATGCTCAAATGAAGCCATTTGAGTGACTCTATTGTAATGTATACGGAAAATAAGAATCTAAAAGCACCCTCAAGCTATTTGTCGCGGGTCGAAGACATGCTTCGCCCATAAATGTCCTCGGATGTGAGTCTTGTAGATACAAAGCCTCCAACAGCCTAAACAGAGTTGGAGTTATCCATACAGGCCCAAGCCTTGGATCCCCCATCAGCCTTGTAGGAGTCGATGACTCCGACAATAGTACCGTACGTCCCGGCAATCGTGAGGAAGGTACCGGAAATGATAACCGTGGCATTGAGGGCCACCAGCAGGTACCACTTCAGCGACCCGCGACGATCGTTATTCTTCCAGTTATCGTAAAACCACATACAGCCCAGGGGCTGGAAGCACATAAGGGTACCGAACAGAGCGCCGATAAGAGATACCAGGCCGCAATATCAGGATCTCACACTTGGAGAGAAGTGCGAGTCGAGGAGAAGTAATGGCAGGATAACACGTACATGGGTACTCAGGGTCGAGCTTGCAAGTAAGCCTGGGAGAGCAATGCCGTAGCTGATTTTCTTGATAAGATGGGCCAGCAGAACCAAGAGCGGGCGAGGCAACGAGTGATCCGCAATAATAGTAGACGACGATGCCGATGACAAGGTTGTTGAGAGTGATGGTGGCTTGACAAAGCAATAGAGCCTTCGTGTAGTGGCGGTGGTCACGCATTTCGACGACGATCGGGAAGTAAAAAGGGGTGCCGGCGTAGGCGAAGATAAAAGTCGAGATAGCTGTGATTCCCTTGGTAAAGCTCGGGCTACCAACGGCCTTCCAATCAGACTTCCAGGGCCCCTCAGGGGCCGAGTCGGGGCGATCCTGAATTCCAACCGCGATGGTCACAATCAAGACTACAGATATCGGATATCGTAAGGCGATATGAGGGACATTGCCAAATGAGAGATTACTTACTCGCAACGACGATAGCTGCCAAACCGACCCACGCAATAATGGTAATACGGCCGAGCGTGCGGATGCTGGCACAGAGGAAACAGCAATGGCAGCAACTGCTACGAACACGGCAGTACAAGCTCCGTGAGTCGAGACGGCATTGAGGCCAATAGAGATACCGAGCATGCCAGAGCCAGCAGCAAAGACCAAGACTAACAGGTTAGTGAAATGCCTCCACCATTTTGTGGTGCTTTTCACCTACAGAGGATGAATCCAAGAGAAAATAGCTCGCGGCCGATGGGACCGAACATGATGGCGGCGGCATCATCGATTCCGTAAACTTCGGGATGGTTGAGCTTGAAGTCGCCGATAACATGAGCAGCATAGGTCATGAGGCCAGCTATAACCAGCAGGCAAATGATACCCGGGGCCATGCCCAATGTGTCAAAAGCCGCGGGGATCGACAAGACGCCCAAGCCGAGCTGGGTCTTCATCATAAGGACAGACGATCCGATCCATCCAACCTAAGGGAATGTGAGACTTGCAGGGACGTGGCGGCTTGAAAGAGATTCTCATACATTGCGATAGTTGGGACCGTCCTCTGTGATGGTTCCAAAGACGGCATCGTGAGTCTCGGTGGGCGCAATGACTTCTCCCTTCTCAGCTTGAAAAGGAACAGCGGCCAAAGCCTCGGGATCTTCCTTGTTGATGCTCATTTTGGGTGTCACTTGGTAGTGATCCATGATTGAAGTGAGATGGATGATACTGGAATTGCATCTCTTTCTCGACGGATACAGAGCACTTTATGCTGTTTATCGATGGCCCGACGACATAAAGCTGTGCCTTCTCCATCCCCAAACTCCACCTACCCCCGGTTTCACCGGACCTTTCGGCAGCGGAGTCTACGGAGGTCTAGGCAGAGGCTATCGCTTAGCAGTCCAGGTTGGGCCAAGGTTTGCACTGAGTTCCCCGTGGGTCGCTCCTCAGTACCTTGTTTCGCAGAGACGCTCTGACTTTGTTTCATAAGCTGCAATGTCGAAAAGGGGAGTGGCATGGGCATGACAGAACCCATACGCCGGATACGAAAGGGGCCAAACACTGATAAGGGGGGTTGTCCGAATGCTGATGGATCAAGTTGCGATTGTGCAGCGCTCAGCTGCTGGAGAACCCCTCTTCCGAACTGAAGGTCTCTAACTCCACCACAAGAACTGCAACGTTCATCAACCGGCGTCAATCTAGCGAAGCCGAACCTATCTTCCTATTAACGAGCATTGAAAGTTGGTAGAGACTTGAATGAGCCACCCCACTACCTACTTGCATCACCCTTCGATCTGCTGTTACGTAAAAACCCGCTTCCCCAGGATCGCCTTTTTGCAACTCCGCTTCTGCACAACCATTGCATTTCGGGGCTGGCTTCTGGAAGCGGATTCCCTGGGGTGAAGCCAGGGTCTGCCTTGTGGGTGAAGTGTCGCATAACGTATAGGGTACTATTTTCCCACACTAAGTGTGGGCCTACACTTTTGCTAGTGGCGTAACGGTTATTTGACATGAAGCCACCAAGTTCTGGAGGGCTGCGGAGAAGCCGCGCCCAGTTTACGGCCATTGCAAAGAAAACATTGGGGAACGGTGCACGGTAGAAGGCGGACGGCCTCTGGTTACGCTGATTACGCTCCCTCGAAGAGGGAGGCTGACCCCAAGATGGAGACTTTTGGAGAGAGATAAGGCGAAAGATGCGCAAGTACACATGAGAGATAGAGCGCCGCCAGCAGTCAGGCCGCCACCTAGTAGTAGTAGTAGTAGTA